>JAYMTE010000295.1:0-19973 GCA_036897545.1 Pelargonium fulgidum
TAGCCTAAAAATAGAAACAAGACACTCATTTTGGACAAAAAATTTAGACAAACAGTACACTCATTTTGGGATAGAAGGAGTATGTAAATCTAAGAGATTGTTGTTATTTTGAAATATAAAAAAACAATTGTAATCAAACGAAAACCTTAACCGACTCTCAAAACGGCAGAGCGGAAATGACATTTTGTTGGTGGTATTGCCAAACGGGTCCTAGGAAACCAAAAGTCTCCATCTTTTGACTTAAATTGCACACGTGTCATCTTTTAATTGGCCATTTTTCACCCCCACCATAAATAACATGTACACCGTTGCACCATATCACAGACTTAGAACAAAGTACGAACATCGGAGAGAGCTCTGCGAAGAGAGCGAAATAGAAATCTCAGTAAAACCCTGAAATCGGTCTTCTGTTTGTTGTGAATCCGGCGACGGCGGCGGAGATAACGCCGGCGAGAGCTTTGTCAGGGCAAAATGAGCCGCTACGATAGCCGCTCCGGCGACCCCACCTCGTACCGTGACCGGAGAAGGTAAAATCCCAATCTCTCTCCACGAACGGCTCGTATAGTTTCGATAAATTTATGTTTTTTGGCTTTTTATAGTGATTGTTATTACGGGTTTAGCTTCGTGCATTGTGGGTTGTGTGGGTTTGTGTGGTTGAAGGAACATTGGTTTCGATTTTGTTCAATTTCTCAAGTGATTACGATTCTGGATTTAGCTTCATTATTTATTTATTGCAATTTTTTTTTAAATTGCTCTTCTAATTCTGTGAATTTTATGTGTACTTGAGTGACTCTGTGTTATGTTATTATATCAGATACACCAATGGGTTTGTTTTTTTATGTATCTTATTTAAGCTTTTTTATAGTGATTATGATAATGGGTTTAGCTTTGTGCATTATGGGCTGTGTGTATATGTGTGGTTGAAGAAACATTTTTTTCGATTTTGTTCAATTTCTCAAGTGATTACGGTTCTGATTTTAGCTTCAGTTGTTATTTGTTGTTGCCTTGATGGCTTGATTAAATTTTCTGTAATGTGTTCTGCCAATTTTGTGAATTTTATGTGTAGTTCAGTGACAAACTGTGTTATGTTATTATATTTTTGTGGATTTTGTGTTCTTTTCTCTCATAATATCAAATGGACAAATGGTTTTGTTTTTTCTTTAATTCAATTTTGTGTGAATTCTTTGACCAATTTTGTGAATTTTTACAAGTTGTTCAGTGGCACTGTGTTCTGTGATTATTTTGTGGTTGGATTTTGTGTTTTTTTAGCTTATAATATCAAATTCACAAATGTTTTTTGTGCGATTTGTTCTGCTAATTTTGTAAATTTTAAGTGTAGTTCAGTGACACTGTGTTCTGTCGTTATATTTGTGTCTGTTTTTTTTTTTTTTTTTTGAGAGATTCTGAAGTCTTACAAGTAACCAAGGGTATTGCTTTGAACAGGTTCTTCTTAGTTGTTACAGTTCCATGTGCTGCATTTTTATCTAAATAATCCGAATTGAATAGGTTATTGTTTTCTTTAAATTTATGAGAGTGGTTTTACTTGTGTTTTTCTAGCGATTCGGGGTTTGGTGGGGCTTCCGGCTATACCAGCTCCGTTCGTTCCTCGTCAAGCAAGAGGGACAATGAGGGTGCGGAGTCTCCTAAGAAGACAGATTTGGATGGGTTGACTCCTTTTGAAAAGAACTTCTATGTCGAATCGCCATCAGTGGCAGCAATGTCAGAGAAGGAGGTGGAGGAGTATCGGCTGCGGAGGGAGATTACTGTTGAAGGCCGTGATGTTCCAAAGCCTGTCAAAACTTTCAATGATATTGGGTTTCCAGGTACCTCAAGAAAAAGGCTTTTTTGTTTGTTTGTAATTTCTATACATGCAATGTTAATTATGTGCGGATTGGGAGAGGATGAATTAAAGTTAAGGTTTGGGTTTTATTTATTATTAAAGTTAAGGTTTGGGTTTTATTTATTATTATTGCCCTGATTTTCCTTTTCTTGCCTTCAAAGACATTGTGTTGTGGTAATAGGATCCAAATCAATAGATGCTAGCTAGATTCATTTTAGAGCTTGTAAAGTCAATTTGCTTTAAATTTGCTTATAGTGGGTTATTTTTATAGTAATATCCTCCGGTTTACATCTTAAAAAGAGAACCCCAACATCCATTTAAAACCATAGGAAACGAACAAACATCTTTTGGCTAGGTAAATTTTATTGTGAGGCCAACATATTTGGTAGAAGGATGAAAACAGAGAATGAAAAAGGACGAGTTGTTGTTTCAAATGGACAGTTTGCGGAAGCGTACATTTGAAAGATTTAAGGTGAAACTCTCTATGTGAGCACATGCATGACTTGTATTGCCATGTCAAATTATTGCTTACATTGACTTCTTTTTGTAGGATAATGATATACAACACAAAATGTACCTTGCCGTTGTGATAAATTAGTACCAAAGCAAATGTTGAATTTTTTCTTTAAATTTTACGTGCCGATAAAGTTCTCCGTTATGGATTATGTTACTTAATAAGGCTTTATTAACTAGAATGCCTTACTTTAACTCCAGATTATGTTATGCAAGAAGTTACAAAAGCTGGTTTTGTCGAACCTACACCAATTCAATCTCAAGGATGGCCAATGGCTTTGAAAGGCCGTGATCTTATTGGTATTGCAGAAACAGGTTCAGGAAAGACACTAGCTTACCTGCTGCCTGCCATTGTCCATGTTAATGCACAACCAATTTTAGGTATAGTTATGAGTTTAAAGGTTCAGAGTTTACATTGTGATTTTATATATTTCATACCTTTTGTTTTTTTGTTTGGGCATTAATTCCTCTATTTGATTTCTCAGCTCCTGGGGATGGCCCAATTGTATTAGTTTTGGCTCCAACACGAGAACTTGCTGTTCAGATACAACAAGAAGCTACTAAATTTGGTGCATCCTCGAGGATTAAAAATACATGCATATATGGTGGGGTTCCAAAGGGACCTCAAGTGCGTGATCTACAGAAAGGTAGATGTCATTTAAAGCTAATTGACAAGTTGGTATTTTGACTGATATCTTTCGTATATTAAGGTTTTAACTGTCCTGTTTTAGATAGTGATTGAATTTAAGATAATTTTGAACTCCTTGTATTGATCTATTGCTTATATTTCTTGTTTTATGGCATAGGTGCTGAGATTGTTATTGCTACACCGGGGAGGTTGATAGATATGTTGGAGTCCCATCATACAAACTTGCGCAGAGTTACGTACCTTGTGTTGGACGAGGCAGATAGAATGTTAGATATGGGTTTCGAGCCTCAGATGAAGAAAATAATTTCTCAGGTTTTCTCTCTGTGAAAGTGTCATTTGTCATAGGAAATGCAACCATCCCTACATTAACCCTTGAATTCTTTATACAAACACGTGTCTTTGACTCTGATAGTGGCCACTCTCACCCCTTACTTGGCTATATCCCTCCTCTCAGATTGTTAACATTTTTGTCAGTGCAGATTCGTCCAGATCGTCAGACACTGTACTGGAGTGCTACTTGGCCGAAGGAGGTTGAACAATTGGCGAGGAATTTCCTCTACAACCCATACAAAGTAAGACTCTCTAACAGAAGTATAAATTAATGGCAGGAATCTCTTGCGAGTACGCATCTTCTGTATTCTGTAATTACTTTCTTGTCACACACTTTATTCTTTGCATCGTTTAGTTTCTTTTTAATGGATAGTTCTATATGGCTTTCCCCCAGGGTTGCTTTTGGCTTGCGCTTTATCAGATAGTGATCTACTGTAGATGCAAGAATTTTGGAGGGTCTTCACCCCTTCTGAGTTCCCAACTGAAATGCACCCTATAAGCTCTTTTTTGTATATAATTTTGTTGATTCCCATTACACTTTGTGCAGGTGGTCATAGGTTCTCATGATTTGAAAGCTAACCACTCAATTCGTCAACATGTAGATATTGTTTCGGAGAGCCAGAAATATAATAAGTAAGATATGTTTCATCTCATTCTCTTGTTTGCTCAACTTGAATTTTATTGGACACATCAATTTTACTAAATCGGTCTATGTGTTCCAGATTGGTGAAGTTGCTGGAGGATATCATGGATGGTAGCCGAATTTTGATATTCATGGATACCAAGAAAGGATGTGATCAGATTACTCGGCAGCTTCGCATGGATGGTTGGCCTGCACTCTCTATTCACGGAGATAAAAGTCAAGCAGAAAGGGATTGGGTCCTCTCCGAGTTCAAAGCTGGCAAGAGTCCTATAATGACCGCAACAGATGTTGCAGCTCGTGGATTAGGTATGTGTTGTTCTTTCTTTGGGCATGCAATATGTCATTGATCTTATGTTATGCTTCATTTCTGACACAAGAAAGCTCTCTCAGCACGCATCTAGTTTGTCTATTAGATATCTGGATGTGGGTTCATTGGAGATTGTGTCTCAGCACAAAGAATGTTTTTGGCATAACTATAACTATCGGCAAGTGTCTTTTATTTTGTTTTAACCTTCTCTTTGTCGGGAAGGCTTTCTCCCGTTCTTTAATGAAGTATCACTTTTGATCTGAATATAGATGAAATACATGCACAACACATTAGCTTCAGTTCCTTATCTTTGTCCCTCATCTTCTCACACATCTATTGTCCATATTAGTGCACCTGTCAGTAACGGGCTTATAATTTATTCTGTGAATAATAAAGTTTCTTTGTGTGTTTGTTTGTGTGTGTGAGTGTAATTAAGTTCTATTCACTTAAAAAAATATTGCATCTGTTCTGTCATGAAATATCCAAAATAATGATTTTTTTCTAGGACTTCCATCTTTGTTGTGCTTCACGTAAATCCAGGTTCTATCCTTATTTAATTTGTATTGCCCCACTTTTTAGTATCATTTTCTTGTCAAAAGAAGAAATATTGGAGGTAATGAAGTTGGTCCCTTATAATATATCTCTATACTCTAGTCATCTGGTCATTTAACTTTTTATTTTATTTTATTTTATATATTCATACATCCTCTCTCTCTCGTCCATTTTTCGAATGCAACTTCTTGTATTTTAGTTGTGTTGCAACGTTAATGGCGTTGTGAACTATTGTCTCATTATATGTTCACTTGCTAGACGATGAGCATTTGTATTATGCCTTTAAGTGGGGTATTCTGCTTTGCCTAGGCCTAAATGAGACAGCATCGACTATTATGGATTTATAATCCTATATGTGAGTGCATATATGACCATATTTGCAAACAAATTTTGCTGATCCCTGACTAACTGAATGTCTGCATTTCTTACTTTTTTGGATTGGTGGCAGATGTGAAAGATGTGAAATATGTGATCAATTATGACTTCCCAGGATCCCTTGAGGATTATGTTCACCGTATTGGTCGAACGGGGAGAGCCGGAGCGAAAGGAACAGCGTATACTTTCTTCACAGCTGCTAATGCGAGATTTGCAAAGGATCTTATTGCCCTACTTGAGGAAGCTAGACAGAAAATCAGTCCTGAATTGGCAGCAATGGGCCGTGGCGCACCCCCTCCCCCATCAGGTTAGTTAAACTGGAAACAACCCGATAATCCCTTTACTCAAGTATAAAGTACACAAAAACCTACTCATTCTTCGACCAAGCAAAACCCTATTGCAGTAGTTTAATCTTGCACTCTCTCTGTCCTAAAATGAGTGTCCGCATTCCTTTTTTGGCTAGTTAGTTATGCATGAAATATGAATTACCAATAATATCCTTGAGATAAGTTATAGTGTGATGAGTTTGTTACATCACAAACACACAGGGAAATAAATGTGGAAGTCCAACCCCAACTAACTCATCTGTAATTCTTGGAAAAATAGAAAAGTGAGCACTCATTTTTTGATGGATGGAGTATTTCCTTTACTGGGGCGTGCATTCTCCATCACAATTAGTTCTGATATTATAAGAACAATCACTTGAAAAAGGGCGGCTCCCAACACCGTGTGGGGTCCAAGGTAGTCATTCACTTACACAGTCTCACCCCTACTTTTGTAAAGAGATTGTATCCTAACTCAAACTCGGGGTTACAAAACAACTGTTGTTACAAGAAACAATCATTGCCTGTTTCTATTCAATCGTTCCTCGCTCTCTCTATGTCACACATTCAATTAGTTGTACACAAACCCTTCTTCCTCTTTGTGTGTTTATTGTGCATATGGAAATAGTCTCGTGCCTTTTGTGATTGGATACTAATTAGGTTTTGTTGCTATATTCCGGTTTTTCATTAGGTCATGGAGGTTTCAGAGACCGCGGGAGGGGATATGGCGGCAGTCGCCCATGGAGCTAGCGACATTGCAAGCACAAGAACCGTAAAAAAACGCTATGTGTTTCATTTCCAAAATCAAGGAGAACTTGTATGACTAGCATAGGAATATTTTTGTTTCCTATATAATCTTTAATTTTTCATTCAACTTGCATTGGACAGTTTGGACTTTGTATGCTAAAACTTGTACTAGTGAATGAAGAAAATTAGAAGATTTATGTGTAGTTTTGTGCCATAATCTCATTTACCCAAGTTTGAGCTTCGTAATGTATTTACTCGAGCGGATGGCGTACAACACTGTTATGATTAATCGCGACCTTCAATTATATTTTGGAACGATATCTTTTTACTATGGATAACTCCGACACTTGGCCAAAATTCGACATGTTGAGAACTCTTTAGGCATAACTTTCAAATATGTGAGAAAGCATTCACCTCCAAGTAGAGTTGGCAAAAGAGTACCCGAAACCCAACCCACTTCGGGTCGGGTATGGAATTATCTACCCAAAAAGGTTAGGGTTCAGATTAGGTGAACTATAAAATTTTTGGGTTGGGTATAATAGCAAAAACAATGCATTTTATGCCTAAATTTGATCAACCTTATAGGGTCGGGTTTGGGTTCATCAACATGAATCTGACCCGGCCTTAACCTTTTGCCTCCTCTACCCTCCACGACTTAACTCTCAACACACGAACACGTAACACACTCAAAGACAAACAACATCACCAAGACGCTCAACAACCAGTGCACACTTTTCGACGCAACCCAATGTGCAGGAACCTCTTAACTAGACCCGACATAGGGAAATCATTCCCGAACTGATATCATACATCGCTTAAGTGCTATACAAGCAGACGTTGAGATCTCGAACAAGGTATGCCCTATTGCCCACTACAGTAATAGTTAGTTACGAGCTTTGTTATAAATATCGAAAATTAAAAGTATCAATGTGAAATTAAAGATAATTGAAGGATCTTATATAAATAATCAATAACCTTATACAATATTCATAAATCACAAATATTTGTATTAACAAGAAAGCAAATAGCAATAACAGAGCCAGAGAGGACGATACAGTGACAATGACAGCAAGCGAAGCTCCAAAGCTCTTAAACAACAAACCCAGAAAATGTACACAATTTTCTTACTTTTAAATCACTTGTGTTTACTAAATTCGATATTTTTACAATTTTTGGTTGATTAATTGCTTGTTTTTGTGAAAAATAGCTCAACTGAAACCAGTCAAGGATTTTGCTCCGGCGAAATCTTCAACTATGGCGGCTTCGCCGCCGCAGGAGCCATTTTCTCGCCGTTATAAGTATCTTTGGCCTGTTCTACTGACTGCCAATTTGTCATTTGCAGGTTCTTTCCTCTCTCTATCTGACCATATGTTGTGATTTGTGTATGCATTACAGTTCACTGTGGTTGTTATTATTATTTTTTGTGATTTGTGCGATGATTCATGCTTGAAATGCTGAAATGGGTTTGTAGATATCAATTCAAAAGGAGTTGGAATTTTTTGTGTGTGTGTGTGTGTGTGGTGGTTGATGGGTAGTTTTGTTTTGCAGTAGGGGTTAGGGTTTTATTCCAAATGTGTGAGAGCTTGACTGTCAATTTCTCTGTTGGAGGTTATCTACTCTCTTTTTAACCATATGTTGTGATTTGTGTATATTTTTCAGTTCAATGTAATTTTTTTTTTGTTTGTATGTATGTAATTTGTGTGATGCTTCATGCTTGAAATGCTGAGTTGGGTTTTTAGATCTCAGCTTAAAAGAACTTGGGAGCTTGGCTGTCAATCTCTCTGTTGGAATCTCTTAGTGTATATATTTCAGTTCACAGTATGTCTTTTTTTTGGTATGCATGTATGTGATTTGTGTGATGATTCGTGCTTGAAATGCTGAAGTGGGTTTTTAGATCTCAGTTCAAAGGGAGTTGGGTTATTGTTAGATGAGATTTGTTGGTAGTGGTTTTTGATGGGTAGTTTTGTTTTGGAGTAGGGTTTAGGGTTTTAGTCTGAATGAGTGAGCTTGGATTAACTTGTGCTTGTGATGCTTTTGTTTTAGAGAGAGAGATTTGTAATGGGGTTTTGGAGGTAGGAAGTTGTGCTATTGTTGGTGAGAAGTTAAGTGAGCATCTATTAGTTCTGTACTGGTTGTAGCCGCGATTGTGTGCTAAGAGCCTGAAATGTTTAACATTGATGTAGCGGTTAGCTTGTTGGATGTGTAGGTGTGTAATTGAAACTCAAAGGGCCTTGAGGTAAGAACCTGATATGCATTGAGTTAGTGGTTGTCATGTTGGATGAGTGGGTGAGTAAATCAAAACTCAAGAGAGGTTGGTTCGGACATTCACTTGGCACATTGGCATTGCCGGTTTTGGGTCGAGTTTCCCGCCCCAAAAGAGTTACGGGTTATGCAACCCTAATCTGCAAATATGAAGGTCGAATTTCGGGTGCCCATGAGTTTGGGTCCAAATTGCCATATGCATGATATGGTGCGAACATATGAAGATACAAAAAGTCGACATACTAGCTTTCTTCTAGGTTATAGTTTTTCGCTTGCCTCTAGATATTAGATAAGATCTTAGCTTTTGCAAATATTGCCTTTCTCACATCTATGTTTAAGTATGTTGGAAGACTGCACTTTTGAGAGAAAATTTAAGTTCACTTCCTTCTTGGAATTCGTAGTGAATGAAGAGCCTTCTTATGCCACCTCTCATATAAAGGTGTGTTTTAAAGTACAAAATTAAAGTTAAGTCTTCAACTATCAGTTTAAACGTTTAGTTGAGTTGGTCCTCTACTTAGTATCCGAGTCTAATTGATCAAGAGGTCACAAGTTCGAGTACTCACTACTCAGGGTGTGATTATTAGGTTTATCCGGATTCCGGGAGATTACTTAACTCAACCATTCACCTAACCTAAGCGGACAACTATTGTGTAAAAGGGCATAAAAGGATAAACTAAATTGCTTTAGGACGAGTTGTGTCAGATTCGCATTTGAACATGGAAACTTGAATCTTATTTTGTCGTATTAAAATATTAATAACAAATGATTTATAAGGACTTACCTTAATCATTTATTTTGAACTTATGTTGACACTAATGACTTGGCAAGGTGAAGATGGAGTTGATTGCGACTATAATTATTGTGTTTATTTAGTAACAGAGACAACATAGATTTTAATTTGATGTGTTTGTTGTTAACTTAACTATAATATAATTAAAAGCTACAAGTTCATATAATTGATTACTTCTTAAATATATATTTCAGTTAAAATAATTACATGTCCTTGCATATTGTATCCGATGATTTTTTCTTAAATGGTGAATCGTGTATCCGACATTTGGGTTCGTGTCCAAATTGGTGCTTCACAATAACTGTCGAGTATGCCAAACAATGTCAGATTCGGCTACATGAATCCATTACAAAACTCTTTGAGATCTTCCGTTTGTATTCTCTTTCCTTACTACTTTGTCCATGTTAGCTTAGGTTTACGTGAATCCTTCAGCATAATTGTTTTCTTTGGTTGCTTTAAGATGAGTTGTTAGAGATTTTAATGTTACTTGATTGAGGTTTACGTGAATCTTGCAGTGTACCTGTTTTCTTTAGTTGCTTTACGACAGATTGTTAGAGATTTTAACGTTCTGGGTCACTTGACTGAGGTTTACGTGAACCTTGCAGCATACCTGTTTTCTTTAGTTGCTTTACGACAAATTGTTAAGAGATTTAACGTTTCAGTCACTTGACTGAAGTATAAGTGAATCTTGCAGCATACCTGCTTTCTTTAGGTGCTTTACGACGAACTGAGATTTTAACATTCTGGTCACTGAGGCTTACGTGAATCTTGCAGCATACATGTTTTCTTTAGCTGATCACTTGACTAGGGTTTACGTGACTCTTGCAGTGTACTTGATGATGAGGACAAGGAAAAAAGATACCGGAGAAGTGAAAGAGGTTGCAGCATCCGTTTCTTCCACTCCAGTTTCAACCGCACCTTCTGAAACTGCTTCAGTTACTGAGAAAGCCACACCGTCCCCACCAATCATCGAGCCGTTGAAAGTGCGCGAACCAATTCCCGAGGCATGACAACGTGAACTCTTCAAGTGGATACTCGAAGAGAAAAGGAAGCTCAAGCCAAAAGATCCTGAAGAGAAGAAGCGTCTTGATGAAGAGAAGGCGATTCTAAAACAGTTCATTCAAGCTAAATCCATCCCGAGTATCTGATTGACCCGACAATGTAATTGAACTAAATTTTGATTGGCCTGCGATTGTTGTTGTCGTGAAACTAGATTTGGATTTTAGGTTTTGTTAGGTGCTTGATGATTTGTAATATTATTCCTTATGAATGTCTACATTTGCTCATGAAATTTAGACAGAAACTTGAATTTTTTGATGTGATGTTACTTAACTATGTTACAAGGTTGATACTAGACAATGTTTTTATTATTTATGCAACATTTGGATTTGAATTTTTGCTCGGGAATGAGAATTAAGAACCGGTCTAAAGTAAGATTCTCACTGTTCGTGTTGGACTGAGTAAAGTGGAGCTTTTGGACCCAAACCCTCACACTAATGAAACCTGATCCGAATTTTGGTGGGTCGGATCACATACAATGGAACTGGCCGATCTTCATATCAAGTCAGGTCGGATTTACCTTGAGAAATATGCGGGTGGATGAGCAAACTAACTCCCCTTTGAGAACTGGTTCGGATTAGACCTTTTCAATTCTAAACATGAAATAATTCATATAGAATTTGAAACGTCAACTCTAATCACATGTGGGTAGCAATTTGGATACGAACGTGCAAACTACTGGAGGCGGCAGTTCGTGGCGTGTTGAAGATTGGTGGTGTGTTATGACTTCACACGAACACGTCACATTTAACCTGACAACTAAATGGTATGTATTGCCATGAACACAACCCTATATATTTTACACGACATAACCGACATGTTTGATACTACATTATCCATCATGTTCGGAACATCACGACCCAACACGCTTGACATATTATTAGCATTGATTTTCAATTATGTCACAACACGATTAATTAATCGTGCACGTGTATTTTGGAGACTCAGCACAAACATAAAACAACTACAAAATGCGTGAGCTCAAACATTCTAATTTCATATTATGCTGCAACACAAAATTGTCAACTCTATCGACTATTGAAACCCCATCCAAAAATTTATAAATTCAGGCCACATAAAATAAAACCGACTAATTTTCAGATCGGGTTCATGCTATTGTGCCCGACTTGAACCCGAAAAAACTCGACCCAAAATTCGAATAGACTTTTGTAACTTTGTAGCAAGACAGTATCTCCAATCACTACCTGAAAAACGACATCGTATATAGACGGCATTGCCTATGCCTCGAATCCTCTAAACAGAGCATGCGGGAGCTCATGAGACCGAACCCAACTTCTGTAGCTTTCTCTTCTTCGATACATCGATTTGTTGATTTCAAGCTGACCTAAAAATCTCACCTTTATCTGTCTCGTAAGTTACCGATCCTTCTTCGTCTTTGTAATTTTCTGCAATCTATTTATGGAATTTTTGTATACGATGGTCTATTTTGATTTTTGTGTTAATTTTTTATTTTCTGACCTAATTTTGTTGGGTATTGGTTAATTTTCGGTTTGGTTCTTAGAAAAACTGGTAATGAGATGGAAATTGGATTGCATGGTCTGTTTTGCTGTAAGTGTATTGTGAATTGGGATTTTTCTTACCTGATTTTGTTGGGTATTGGCTAAAATTCTATTTGGTCCCAAGAAAAAGTTTGGATGAGAGGTATATTGAATTTAGGCCTTTTATGGATGTTATGTTGTTGTAGAAAATAAGATCAGTTTAGCTAAATTAGAGTGGAAGATGGTATTGTAACTTGTAACTTGCATTGCGCGGTCTGTTTTGCTGATGTTGTAGTGTAATATATGGTTTTTTTGTGGACTGATTTTGTTGGGTGTTGGTTACTTACAATTAGCCCGCTAGTTTAGGAACCCTTATTCAAAGTTAATGAGAGGGAAATTGAATTTGTGCTTTTGTGGACATTGTGTTACTGGAAAAAAAGAGGTGAGTTTAGCTGAGTTTGAGTGGGAGTTGTTACTGTAGCTTGCATTGCATGGTCTGTTTTGCTGCTATTGTATTGTGAACTGTTTTTTTTCTTACCTGATTTTATTCGGTATTGGCTAAATTTCTGTTTAGTTTCTAGGAAAATTTGGAATGAGAGGAATATTGAACTTTACGGACTTTGTTTAGTTGAGTTTGAGAGGGTGAACTTAGCTGAATTGGAGTGGGAAATGTTACTGTAATTTGCATTGCATGGTCCGTTTTGCTGTTATCGTAGTGTGAATTAGGTTATATCTTGCCTAATGGGTATTGGTTAAATTTCTGTTTGGTTTCTAGGAAAAGTTGGAATGAGAGGGAAATTGAATTTGTGTTTTCGAGGACATTTTGTTGGAAAAAGGGTGAATTTAGCTGAATTAGAGTGGGAGATGTTGCTGTAACCTTTATTGCGCGGTCTCTTTCGCTTCTGGTTGCAGTATTGTAAATGTAGTGTATGCAGCTCTCTCTCTGGTTCCCTTTTGGTAATGAAGGTAAGGGTGTTCTTAGATGATTGTGGTACAGGTTGAAAGGCATATATTTTATGTGACCTATGATATGTGTTTTAGTGTATTGATATTAAGTAGGTTTGTTTTCTTGATGCAATTGTTTGTTTAAGGGTCTGATAATTCTGAAGGGAAGTGTATGTGCAATTCAAATGAACATTTATTTCAACTTCTGGATTTGGTTACCTTCTTCATTGCAAAATTTCATTATGGCTGTAATTGTAATGCATGTGAATTTTATTTTATTTTCCTTCTATTGACGTGCTGTCTCTCACAACCTCTCTGTTTCAGGGTAACGTGAAATGGCAGGGCGAAATAGAGTTCCTCGTGATGCCTTTATTGATCGGCGGGGATACCCTCCACCTGAAGGACCCTTTATTCGAGGTCCTCCCTTGCGCCCACCTCCGCATCCTGCTTTGTTGGAGGAGGAACTTGAAATCCAGCATGCTGAAATGCGGAGAATTTTGGCTGATAATAGGAGGCTGGCTGAAGATCGAATGGCCCTACAGCAAGAACTTGGTGCAGCAAAGGAAGAAATTCATCGGATGAATCTTGTCATCAGGGATATGCGGGCGGAACAAGAAATGCACTCTAGGGATCTTATTGAGAAAGGCATGAAGCTGGAGGCTGATCTGCGAGCAACAGAGCCCTTGAAGAATGAGGCAGTACAACTTCGTTCAGAAGTTCAAAAGCTAAATAACATCAGGCAGGAACTCTCCGGGCAAGTTCAGACCCTCAAACAGGATCTTGCTAGATCACAAGCTGAAAATAAACAGATCTCTTCTTTAAGGGCTGAGATTGATGGCCTACACCAGGAGCTTATGCATGCTAGGTTTGTGCTTTAGTTTCCTGTTACCACTTCACCCATGTACATGGCTAACATATTTGCATCTTTTACTTCTTATTAAAAAAAAAAAAAAAAAAAACTTGTTCTGTAGAGCTGCTTTTGATCGTGAGAAGAAGGTAAACATGGAGATGATGGATCAGAGACAGGCAATGGAGAAGAACTTGGTTTCTATGGCTCGTGAAGTTGAGAAGCTCCGTGCAGAGCTTGCTGGTGCCTCCGATGGTAGAGCCTGGGGTGCTGGTAAGACCTATCTTTCTCTCTTGTTTTCTTCAGTGAAGTTAAAAGATTGGGATTTGTTGCTTCCTTTCTTCCCTTCTTAAAGGAGATTCCCTTTTTTTCCATGCTTGCTGTTTTTAAGATATGTTGTGGCTGATGTGTGATATTTTTTTCTTCTTCCTTTCTTTTCCTGGTAAGTTGTTGCACGCACCACTGTATGTGGAGAAGATCAGTTACTCCCCTCACACCTTATTCTTGTTTGGGTATCGTAAGATTAACTAAGCTAATCTAAGCATACAGGAATGCAATATGTCAGTCCTCTAAATGGGCAAGTTCGTCCCCTTTTTCATTTGTGTATTCTACCTAATCTGCAGATGGTACTGGGCTCTAGTAATGATTTTTATTTTATTTTTATGTATGATGTCTCACAAGTAGTGGTTCGAACAGGCCAAATCATGGTCCTTTTTTACGTTCCTCTATGTGATGTATTGTTTTTACGAGGATGGTTCACAACAGGCCATATCATGAACCAAATTTACGTTTTTGTGTGTTTCCTTGGAACTTAAGTAGCTTGTTTATTGTTTTTGCATCCTTGTTACCATAAGCTATAAGGTCAACCATATCATTATTCTTATTAGGGTTTTGGTAATTTATACATCTGTTCTCCTTACCTTTCTATTTGACGGTTCAAGGTGTTCCATATGGAATGAAATTCAACAGCTCTGAGGGTGTTTTTCCTGCTCCTTATGGAGATGGATATGGTCCACATCATCTGGTAGGCATACTCAGTTGTTTGGACTTATGTCCTTTTTTCTGTCTGATGGTTATTAAATTGTAACATTGAAGCGTGTTTAAATTATCCTGTATTCGCTATGTTGTTTCTCAGGGTTCTGCTGACAAGGGTCCTCACTATGGCCCTGGTCCTGCTTGGGGAGGGTTTGATAAGTCCCGCACTAATCGTCGCTGAGATTCAGATGTTACTTTTTGAATCAAAGTAATTTGGAGCTGCTATTCTGGCTGCACATTACCTGATATGTAAACGGGCAAGTGGCTATTTTATCTATGGGCACCTCACATCAGTAGTCTATACTGAGCACATTGTTAGTCATCTTTAACTTCTCTATTTAGGATATTTGTGTTGCTTTGCTTGATTCATAAAAACAATGGTTTAATATGATAATATAGCAATTTGGGATATCATGATCCTACCTCTTATTGATTAGTTCTCTTGTGCATATCTTCCTTGCTAACCTTGGTATGTTCATTCTACATGTTCTGCCTTGGTTCCCAATATCTTATAGGTAGTTGCTTCTAAATCTAGAATTGCATGGTTTTTCTCATTCTTGAGATGGAGATGTATAGAATGGTTATTGAGCTGGATCTTGTCTCCTTTTACGGAGTCAAGTGGAAGGTGCTAGCATCTATGCATGAAACTGAATTGAAAGGAAAACAAACTTTATGCTTCCCAACTGGCTTATAAATAGCAATAATCTTTGTTGCTGCAGTGCTGTTGGTGCTTGTTACCTAATTGAAAGTTATGTCTAAGACAGTGTTTATTCATGCCTTAAATATGTATTGTATGGGAGCTTTTTATCAACTATGGTTCTCTTGTGTATACTGCAATGGTCTTTTTTTGTGAACTTGCTGGTGCATCAGCTTGTATAGATGTTGTTAATGAGCGATATATTTTGTAGTTATGCTAGCTTTTGTAATAATACCAGAAAGTGGATGTTTTTGTTTGTTATTTTAGAGATGATGGGGATAGTTTTGTCCATTCAAATAGGAATTAGAGGAAAGCCTTTTGGATATAGAATAAGACAAATTGCAATACTGAGGTGAAGGTGCTGACATACCACAGATAGTTGTTATTGTTGTTCTTTTCAATATGCTTAGTGCAAGCATGTACAAGACCTAAGAACATATTTTGCTACCTGAAATAAAAGTTCCCGAGAACAAATGTTTAATTGTCACTAAGCCATTTAAGGGGGCTCGTGATAGGTCAACAATGAAGCTAATTTCGTTTGACGAGGTCTGGCATTTCTTGTTACTATAGGTTTGTTTTGGGGGACTTCACAAGATCTATATGCCATTCATTTCAATTGACGAAAAGGTGGCACTTAGTCTCTTTATGAAAAGAAGGCAAAGGGGAACCCCTGAACCTGGGTTTTTAAGCATCTTTGAGTGCCTCCCAATAAATTAAGGCCTCCACTTTCATCTCATTTTCTATGACTCTTTTATTAAAACCAGGGATAACAAGCTTTAATTTTCCTTAAAACCCAAAATAGATGAGTTGTGCTCTTGAATTTATCTTAGAGTGCCATGCTGCAGCCAATGCTTGTAGGGAGCATTTAAAGAATGGACGATGAAAGATTGTTAGTTTTTTTTTTTAAGATATGGAATTGTGTGCAGGGACTTGTTAGAATAATGTGTAATTCCTAGTGGGACTTTGTTATTTTTTATTGCTTACCTCTGTGTAGTAAAGGGAAATGTTCCTCATGGTGCTAGATTCTAGAGGTTGATTGGAGCTGTCCTGCATGAGAGATAAAATACTGATCAAGATGTATGTTGTTTGTAATGAATTGAACTTGGGAAGTTGGCTTTTCGACTTTCAAGTTTAAAGCATCTTGAAGGAGTGGAATGTGAGCAAAGCAATTTCTCTGTTTAGATGAGCGTTTTAAGTAAATGTTAGTCAGTAGGATTATGATAAAACTTTTATCTGAAAATGGGATTTGAGCTGTCTAATTAAGGAATAGAGTATGAAATTTTGTTAGTTTTTTCTGGTGGAGGAATCGGTTGGATGGAGCTGAGAGTGGTATAAGATAGGTGGTGCATATAGTACCAGGGAAAAAGAAAGTCGAATATAATTTGGTTCTTGGAATGGCTTTCTTTTGGACGTTCTTCTACCATGGTCCATGGTTCATTCCTTCAGGATTAACAAGGAGATTGAACCAAAACTTCTGAATTCGAGTTGAACGTGGAAGAAGTACCTGGCATACCCTGTTTGATCGTATTACACCTGTTCAGCATGTTATGCAGCTGTGTCAGCAAATTTTGTACTTCTGTTGAGTTGTTGGTCTGCAATAGTATCAAGTGGTCAAGAAATTTGGCCAACCCCATCATTTACAAGTTGCTGCCTTTGGAATGACCAAGACTATGTTGAAGAGGCTGGCTACTGATCTGAATATAATAGGCAAGTATTCTGTATCTGCCTTTTGGGTTTTCATGGATCTGGAAGTTTATGTTTTATCATTTGAGTTAGATTTCTTAAATTCTTATGTTCTCTGGTGCTTATTTGCTGGCTTTTGTGAATTGTGAGTTCACTTGTGATTGTTGTCATAGTTACCTTTAGAACTCTAGGTAAATGGTAATTTGTGTTGAATATGTACCTTTACAGCCGAGTGTGTGGATCAACTGGCAGGGAGTTGTTTTAGCTTAGCCTTTGAGACCGAGGAATGCAGTTGCATACTTTGTAGGTAGAGATTTGCCACCTTTGTGATCCTACCCAACTCAAATCTGGATTAAACCAAATGGTTCACATGAAAAAGAAGAAGAAAATATATAGTTCTCTAAAACTGTAGATAAATGGTTATCTGTAGTTCTGAATAGACTAGAGGTTTTTGTTTAATCTGCGGTACAGCTTTAACTTGAGAAATCTCTGTCATGCTTTTGAGGCATCAAGTACTGTTTTTTCTTCTTTTAATACTGAGCTTTTTGTAGTGTTAGGCAATAGGCATATATGGATCTAGTTGAAGGTATTATTAGTAAGTTACACGGTATTGTACCGCATTTTAGTATGGTGGTGTAATATTCCACTGCTGAAGTAGAAACAATGTCAGAATAGCAGATTTGCATCAATTCTCAAGGATAATGAGATATAAGATGTTGGCGATGTAAATTATTGGAGTCTTGGATATTTGTAGATGTGTTTTTATCTTCGAGCGATGATGTCTCTGCATCAAATTTGCAGCTAGGATTGGGTTGACTCGGTGTGTTTTTCGAAGGAATGAAGAGATGGATGGTATTTACAATGAGGAATGGGATCAGCCTCTAGGATTTGCTTGTTATGGACAAACGGGCAATATATATATGGTGGTCATATGTTAGTTGGAAGTTTTTTTTTGTTACTCTGGTATTTGAACGAGTTTTCGTGTAACTTTTGGATCTCCTTATTAGGAGAGAAGATTGTTGCATGGTTACCCGAGAACTGCACTAAATTGTTCTATTGCAAATTCTATTACTGGCTGCATAAGTATTTGTCGATTGGTATTGCCTAATCTGCTACCAATCGATAACTTTCTTATTTAAGGCACCAGGCAATTGTTGGTTGAATCAAGACCGAGAAAAATGACGGTTGATCATATTTTGCTAGTTAAGATATGGTTTACGAGTCCCGAGGATTTACTTAGCATGGTAGGGAGAATTTCTGACCTGATGATATAATTTACAAGAATGACCGGGATCAACTAGGAATGGATAAAGTAGCATTTTCTCGTATCTGCTTCTACTCGTACTTGGAATATTGCAAAAAGGTTTTAATGATCGTTCTGGCAGTTATATATAAATCTGTTTTATGCACACTATAGAGTCTACATTTGCACGTTTTTTCTTCTTTTTGCTTTGAGTATTTCTATAGTGCTAAAGTTCTTTCCTTTACTAATTACGTGTCTATTATGTTCTACAGATTGAAAGATGGTATTAAAATGATGCTGTTTCCAGCGGTTCCTGGAGACTGGCAATGAAATGGTGCTGTACACTGTTCAATTTCCACGATAATCAACAACATCCTCCAAGGAGCCTTTTGTATTACAAGTCCACTGTAGGTTTTCATGAAATGGTGTTGCACATTCCTTGGACAAGTTGGCCTCTGTGGAGTTGCAGAATGTTTCTTCTGTCTGGCCTGTATGCACAAGTGTTACCATGGTTCATTCTGTCATCATCGCCATTTTCTAACGGCGGCATCCTATTGCAATCTCGGCGTCTCTCCCGCCAAGCAGGGATTGCTGGTTCACATTTTCTGGATCCTATCTGAAGGTACGTTCATCCACTGAAACACAAATTTATCAAGCAACCCATCAACAATATATATAAAGAATATCATATTTGGAGGCATACACCATAGGTCTCCCGTCTATTTGGGCATTCTAATGTTGTGCTGAAGGATTTGCAACGCAGAACAATGTAGGTAGCGTTTGCATTAGAATTTCTGTTCCGGAATGAAATTCTCATGTTCATGGTTGAATTATGATTCTTTAGCCATCAGATTATGACAATGGCTCTGAAATCAGATTCTCATTCTCATTTCCATTCCAGATTTCAAAATCCAAAACATTACTTTAGGAATCTCCAATCCTTTTAAGGAATGTGGAAAATGAGATTTGCCAAGTTGCTGGTGGGAATTAGTAGAGAAAGATCATATTGCTCGCTCCATCGTTGCCCAAAATTGACCTGCAAATCTCAAGCAGCGTCATCTGTAATACAAGTCGAGTATCATGTCATGGCTCTCTGCTTGAACGTCTACTGTGGCGGAACAAGTGCAATCTTGGGAACAATTCGCATATCACGTTGCTGTGTTTGGAAATAGCTAAGCATCTCCATCACGGGTTTTCAAGTTCGATTTTCGTGGAAAGCTAGCAATCCTCGGGCCCTGGAATTCTTCATTACCGAGTCACTCTCTCCAACTCGGTCCAAGTTCTGCACTTTGCTGTCATTGTAAATGCTAAATGGTGATGACCAGAAAAGACTAAAAGGTTTGGTTCTAATCACAGGTTTTGCTTTCATGTGTTGGGTGTGGTCTCATCCTCCTTAGTCTTTATGTACATTTGCAAACTAAAGCTAAATCCTATGGCCCAATCTCTCTATTCTCTATATATCTCCAAAAATTTTCACATTACACTGCTAAATGAAGCTACACACTTGGTTGAATGTCATTATGTAAATGTCATAAACATGATGTTTCTTGTTCGAGTTTCAGTCAATGCAGTTATGTTAAAACCTGACAAAGAGAGGTTTGTAGTCTTTGAGATCTTTCCTATCTTGTACTCAT
>JAYMTE010000296.1:0-19972 GCA_036897545.1 Pelargonium fulgidum
TGTAATTTAGTATTGTTGCATATTTTATACACATATAAATATGTGTAAATATGTCGATAAATGTATACAAGTTCACTGATACCGGTACGTAAGAAAGCAGTAGATCACTTACCTACGTAAAATTTGTCGATAAATGTATAGTGTGCACCTTTTTGTATTGGGCTTTGTTAGGCCCAAATTGAGGCCCATGAAGCCACAAAAGAAAAATCTGGTTTTTCATTTCAATTCTCAGAAACAGAGAGACCACACACACGCACACAGAGCTTCAGAACCAGAAGCGAAGCGAAGCTATGGCCAACACGCTCCTGATACGACCATGCGTTTCGTGCGTTGCTTCTTCTTCTTCGTCGCGAGCTCGTCTCTTGCGCCGAGCTCTCCCATTCCTGCTTCAATCGAAGAAAAGCTCGGTCTCTTCTTCTCCGACCAGCTCAGCTGAAGAAACCAGGTCCGAGCTCCTAGGTCTTAGAAATGTCGCTTCCGGGCTGCTTTCTGGATTCTGGAAATCGAAATCGGAGGTCGGTTTGCTGGTTCGGAGGTTCAACACGCGAGCCGCGAACGTGAACGATGCTGGGTCTGTTGAGTCGCCTCTTATGCTGTCCATGGAAAAGAAGGTTAATTTTCATTTGTGTGTTTGTATGGTTGATTGGGTTTTGATTTGATGGTGTTTTGGTTCGTGGGTTTGGCTTTGATTTTGTTGAAATTGACAGATTAAGGAGCAATTGAATGCTGAATCAGTCTCTGTGAAGGATGCTTCTGGAGATGGTCGACATGTTTGGTATACATGATTTACTTGCTTATGTTCTAACATAAATGCAATTTCTTGTTTCTGTTAGTTTCATATTGCTTCAAGTTTTGTTTGTGAATTTTGTGTGGTAGAGTCATTAAAGAAAAATTGCCTCCTTGTCACGGTATGGGGTGTGATTTCGTGAATTTTAGTTTCATATAGCTTATGTGAATTTTGTGAACTTTGGATTCCCTCTAAGGTATTAAGTTCGAGCCTCCTTGTCGACAGTATGTGGGGTTAGTGTGACGCTCCTTTAGAAGTGAGAAACATTGTTACTTTGTATATGATGTCCCGTTGCTGATAAAAAAACATGCCAACTTCTTGGTGTTATGGATGTGTTACATTTGTCTCATTTTCAAAAGTTCTTAGAGAGTGAGCTTTTAGGTAAACGGCATATCCTTAAGATCCTAACGAATGGCTGATGATAGGAGAAAGTGTGTGGATAAATGGTTGATCAACTGATTTTGTATGTCATTGGTCATTAATATGTGATTGTCACTTGACTTGATGATGTTGTTGAAGTGGTATGTTTTCACCTTTTGAAAGTTATTAAACAGTGAGATTAGGCCAATCTTATCTTCATAAGATTGTAGGCAAATATTGAATGATGGGGGTATTTAGGGCAGAAATTATTGGTTTACTGGTTTTCCCGATTAAGATTATTAAAGCTTTTTCTTGTTAAGAAGTTGTTTGTCGTTAGCATTGAAATGTAATTTTCCGTTATTGGTGTAATTTAGTGTTACGTTTTCACTTTTGGTAGTTATTAATGAGTGAGCTGAGGGAAACCGCATATTAAAATCCTAGACATTTAGGTCGAAAATTTGTGAACATGGGAGCATAAATGATTGATTTAACGGATATTTGACTCAATGATTCGACTCTTCATCAAAAAGTTGTTTGTCGTTAGTGATTAAAATCTTATAGTCGGTTACTTGTATGAAACCTGGCCACGTATCAATTACGGGGACTTTACTTTCTGAAAATCAAACAATATTATTGCGAATGTGTCAGTGGCTGTGAATATTGTGGACAGTTTTTTGCATGTGATGCATTTGAGTATCGTGGAAAATTATACATATGAATTGTATGCCATGCAAAAAATGGGGTTAAGTCATAGATATGTTTACGTCAACATCTCTTTTCTCACATAGCCAAGGTTTGATCACATTGAAGTACTGAATTCACAAGATCGCATACATGCAAAACACGACACTTCAATTTGTCCCATATATTGGCACCGTTCATTATGTATACATGTGACCTGTATACATGTGACCTATTTCCATTGATTCAAGATTTCCCTTTCCTCATGCATACTTGTAATTCATCTCATGTTTGATACTTATCTGTGATGTTTATGCAGCATTGATGTCATCTCTTCAAACTTCGAGGGACAATCAGCAGTAAATAGGCAGAGAATGGTGTATAAAGCCATATGGGAGGAGCTTCAGAGCACCGTACATGCAGTTGACCAGATGACTACCAAAACCCCGGCTGAAGCGACTGGAAATAAATAACAAGGCTTTTCGACGATTTATGGGCCAACTTGCCGATAATGAGTTTCCTTTCTCCGTATCTTGTTGTGGATTTCTCCAAGTTAGGATTTAAGAGTTACCATATGCTCAACTTAGCTGAAAAATTTGTCGGCAGGGTTTTTTTCACTGTGTACTCTTACCTTCTTTTTCCATCTAGACGATTTTATATTACTGTATAATAATTGTTATTATCAGCTCTTGTTAAAATCATAATCTTGGTTGGCTTCACAACTTATTGTCTGGAAGTTGCATATTTCTGTAACAAAACTCATTAAGGCAAGTTCACAGGTTGTTCTGTAATGAGACACAGAGTTGGGTTCTTGTCATTCGTAAATTTAGTGGATTCGTATAGCCAAAATAAGAAAAGATTGCCAATTTCTGATTGATTTTGGCTGTTCTGGAGAGGAAGCATATTGGATGCCGTGTAGCAAATTAAGTTATTTGACAGAATATTCTCTGCATCCACATGTTCATAGACATATATATTATTCCCGAAATGTATATCAGAAAATAACATAAGTTCATAGTTACAATATTGCTTTATTCTTTTCTCAGGTACATTGAAAGAGCCACATGCTTCAACCAGGTTCGGAATTCGTTGTTTCTGATAATATTGTTACTGAAATACATTCACTGAAATCATCAACTTATGACAGAATCATCGTCAATATAAAGCCTTTGATCTTGCAGCTACCAACCACATACACTACTGCTAGCCAAGCATCTACAGGAGACCAATCGCAGGTACAAAGAAGAAAACACCTCCTAAACCATGACAATAAGGTAAGGTTGTTAAGTTTTGTTAGCAGACACAGAAACACACACAAGATCATCATATTTGATATAGATAATAGTTTCATGATATATATATATATATGATTTATCTTACATGTGCAACCCTCACACCTCGCACATGATAAGAGGCATTGGAACTCGTATTTCAACATTGATATTATTTATCTACTTGGAAAATATATAAAGGTGCATAAAAGTGAGTGAAGAAAAAAACACGAAACTTGAATTTTTATGCCTCTTATCATGTGTAAGGTTTGCACATGCATGTTTTTGCTTGCGCACACGCTCATAACAAGCATAATACTGGAAAATGCAAGTCAGAATGATCTAATAATGTGATAACTTGTTTTCAACACTAATGTATTTGCATGTAGCTGCTGTTTTTTTTATTCTAGCCAGACAAACAAAAGGCTGAAACACCATGGCAATAATTTTATTCATTGTTTTTACCTGCCTGTTCTATTTGGTGTGTCCTGAGTTTAGAGTCAAGGCTTGGCACTGACACTGTCTGTTTTTTCATTATGCCGCCTTGAAGGGCCGGAAGGTGGAACCAGGATGGCTCTGGGGAGGATGCCAAATATCAAACCATGCTTCTTGTTGTGACCGGAAAAGATTGCGCCAGTGACTCGTTGAGGCTCTAACCTGTTCTTGTCATGACTAGATACTGAGGCGCTGTGAATCCTGTAAGTAGCGCCTTGTACGCCACGAAGGAAGGCAGAGAGGCCGGGAAAAAAGAACAAGAACAAGAGAAGCATCGTGACAATGCTCTTGGAAGCCATGACAGTTGATGGGTAAATTTTTCTTTTCTCTGATCTCTGCTACCTCTATATCTATGCTTGCTATGGTTACTAAGTGCAGGCTCTTGGTATTTATGAGAGTTCAAAAGGAAATGGTTGGTTGATATGGAAAATGAAAGGGGTTAAATCTTTTTGCACACTCTATGGTGTTAGTTTTTTTTATTATAAAAAAGTATCCCCTAAAAGTTGGTTACAAACTGTTTAATAAATTAATTTATTTGTGAAAAACCCCAACACATTTCAGAATTTATGGCTTTTCCCCATTACAACCAATCTTGAAGTAAAAATGACAAAATTGAATCATAAATACGTACTCTCAAAAGTCTACATGATTTCAACAAAAAAATTAGCCAAAGTTTTTCTTGAAAACTTGTATGAGATCAATACAAAAATACCTAAATCACTAAACTATAAAACTTTCTTTCTGTTATAGATTTCGTTTTATTTGTATGTCATTTATATAAAAAGTGAAAGTGAAATGAATGTCAAATATGTCATTTCACATATTCATAGTTATTAACCGACATTTGAGGGGTAAATCACACTTTTTACTAGTCTAGTAGAGCTTGCAACTTGGACACAAACATGCGGACACCTGAATCCTAACCCGTATTTTAGTGGGTTTGGATCAGGTTTGATAGGATTGCAGGTTGGGAAAACCTGCATGGATCCACCTACTTTACAAAAGCCGTGGCCCAAACTCGCATCTTCTGTGGATAAGGTGTGAGTCAAACCTTTCATGGAACTCGAATAACCAGCTCTACAGTCTAGGCAAGTAAAATGTGGGTAAAACTTATGCTTTTAAACAGTACGAGAAGTGCATAAAGATTTAACCCGAAACGAAACGAGGAGATAAAGGTTATAGAGAGAGAGAGAGAGAAATAGAAAAAGAGAGTGAGTTAAAAGGCAAATCGATGATGAGCCATCTTTGTGCACCATATTGATGAAGAAAATGTCAAAGTTGATTGACAGAGCAACCTATGGTGAGAGAAAGAAACTCGGGTTGAATTAATGGTGTGTTGAGTAAAATTAACAAGAGACAACATGGGTTATTAATGAAGCAGAAACAGGTTTTTAGCAAAGGTTGAAGAGTGTAGGAGACTTTTTTTGGCAGTGTTAGGAGGATCTCATTTAATTTGTTTAACTCATAGTTTTTAGACTTTGTATTATAAGAAAACACTCTAGGAACCTACTCTACTACTCTCTATCTCTATGGTGTGAATAATTTTGGTGATGAATGTTGGAAAGTTCCAAGTCTTTTTAATTTGTGAAGAGTTTCTGGTTTGCATATCATGCTTCAAGTGGACATGAAAAAGCTAGCTAAAGCCTCCCTAGAAGTTGACAATTTTGCTTGTTTGAAACCCTAGATTTATCATGGGTCATTTATGTGGAGGATGGGTTGTGACTTGTGACATTCTTGCTCTTGGATTTGACAATGGAGCCATGTTTTTACCCTTCTTCACTGTTGATGTCTTCACTACTGTTGATTTGATGGTATCTATCTGTTATGTCTTCACTACTGTTGATTTGATGGTATCTACTGTTATTGTCTTTAACATCATTTACTCTTCATGTTTTATTCCACCAGTGAAACTTGAGTTGATATGAAGCAGGGTTGGCAAATGTGTTGGTATAATCTGATAGTATTTGTTCTGGCCTTACAAAAAGTGGGCCGATAAGTGTGCTTGCATCTTTGGCCCGACCTGTTTAGGGCGGAGCTCTGGTGGGTAGAGATGACAATTTGGACTCGAATGATGATATATAGTTTTGCAGGTTTGGGCTGTGCATGCAATAAATAAACCTATCATTTTTTGAACCGTAACACTAGTTTTGTAAATCGGCGGTGGAGATGGAAATTTGAAGCATGGGTACTCAAAATCCGACATGCATTGCGCTAGTTTGGATTGCACAAAATAGATCCGATAATTTTTTTAGTTTGGCTGGGTCAGGCTTATCCGCACCAAACTTGAACATTTTGTGCTGAAAATTTGAAAATTGATTCATAAACTCCACCCTGTAGCAAATCACATTCGGTTTATTATTGTCATTCATGCTCATTTATAGTACTAATGGTTTTGTTTTAAGTTTTAAACATGATAAGATATCGAGTTGAGCTCAAATTCATCAGCTCGTTTGAGCTCGAGGCTAGCTAAGTTAATTTTGTTCGATTACCTATTGGGTTTAGATATAAAATATATAATTAATCAATTTTCTAGTTGGATCAGACAAATCTGCGCATTTTACGAGTAAAATTCCACACCCGTTCCACATTAGGACTGGGTTATGTCATTACTAAAAACATGAAGTGGCTTGTATTTGGGCCCAATTGTATATGAAATTGCGGAACATCGAAATTTGTCATGCATTTGTTGTAAGTTTAGGTTGCATAAAATAGACCCGAGCAACCTTTTAGTCAGGTCGGACAAATCAACACGAACACATATTTTGCACGTGTATCCCGAAACCCACATTCATCAGTACAGGGAATTTAGGTGAAAGTCTTGAACCAGAACCTCCGAAAACCCGATCCAAAAACCGAATTGCATTGCCCCACTAAACTCATGGATGAGGTTATATTTTGGGTTGACCCGAAACTGACTCATTTGGGTCGGTTCCAAAAAATGGGGCCCAATCCAATCCAGCCCATATAATAAACCCACCACCCAGTATCGAAAGAGGGTTTTGTTTCTCTTTCTCTCACGACCGCGACGCCTTCAAGCGAAGCTCGCTGAAGCAAGAGCATCGCCGCCTCCACCACCACCACCACCGTCTTCCACCGCTGTGTATCGTCGATTCTTGGACCTCATCTACCAAATACACAAGGTAATTTCCTTGCTCGTTCGATTTCTCTGTCGCTTGATTGTTTCTGTACTGAAATCACTCCATTTTTGTGCGTAATTTGATTTTATTTTAGTTTTTCTCGTTTATAAAGCTAGAGATCATCGTTCTGGACAGAATTCGCTTGAATTTAGGTTTTTACGGATATATTTATCATATTTTTACAGTAAGCTGGTGATTGAAATGGTTGTATGGTATTATTTAGCTGATGTTATCACAGAAGAAGCTATGGAAGCTCTTATGCTTTTATTCATGAATCGTGATTTCATTTTTCAATTTTATTATTCGTTTTTACTGAATTTAATATGTAACAGAACAGCTTATTGGTTTTGTTTATTGCTTTTCTGTTTACTCATGAGAGTAGTTTGAAGTGTATGGTGTTGGTGTTGGTGTTATTATTGTTTTGCTTGGTAAAGCTCTTGTTCTTGGATTTACATACTTCGTATTACGTCATGAGCATAGTTATCTAAAGCGAAAACTGGAATGCGGAATGTTAGGGGTAGAGTTCTTCAAAAGATAATTTGGCTTGAAAAATGAATGTTTGAAGTCTGAGGACAATATGATGCTTGTTTTGGTTATTAGATTTGTCTAGCTCAATTAGTTCAAGTTTTTATACATTTTAATCTTTGTATATATGATATAAGTATGGATTGTACCGGCCATAGAAATTAGTTTGAAGGAGATTAATCTCTGCATGAGCTTCGAATCATCACATCCTGGACTTAAGTATTGGTTTAAACTTTATAGAGGTCATATTTGATGATAGTAGAAAACAGTGGTTTGGAACTTCCATCTATAATTAAACCAATTAAAATATGGATTACTAAGTTTGAAGCACGTTAAAGTTTAAGGTAGCTTAGTTATGTTTGATCCATATAAAATATAGTGTTTCATTGTTCTTCATTTTTTATGGTACATTATGTGTTTCTATTGGTCTTTTCCTTGTTTTTCACGCTATTTTCCACATACAATACATATTTTTTGCTTTGCGATACTATGCATACCATGCTTAGTGTTCATTGTTGTACAATTCATGCAGATGGCACACGAATCAGGAATGTTTACGGTTCAACAAACCGTCGGAAGTGTCTTGTGTTGCAAATGTGGTATTCCTATGGCGCCCAATGCTGCCAACATGTGCGTGAAGTGTCTGCGTTCTGAAGTTGACATCACAGAAGGGTTACAGAAGCATGTGATCATTACACATTGTCCCGAGTGCGATTGCTACTTGCAGCCACCAAAAACTTACATCAAAGCCCAGTTAGAATCGAAGGAGCTGTTGACATTTTGTGTGAAGAGGCTAAAGAATCTTGGTAAGGAGGTTAGATTAATAGACGCAGAATTTATTTGGACCGAACCTCACTCGAAGAGGATTAAGGTCAAGCTGAGAGTTCAGAAGGAGGTTCTGCACGGAGCTGTTCTTGAACAAACATCCATTGTCGAGTTTGTTCAGCACGAACACATGTGTGATGCTGTTCTAGGGTTCAGGCTAACCCCGATCAATGGGTTGCTGCTGTGCAGCTCCGTCAACACGTCTCCCATAGACGGACTTTCTTCTATTTGGAGCAGTTGATTCTGAAGCACGATGCCGCTGTCCGTGCAATCAAGATCACCCAGATGACTGAAGGTATTGATTTCTTTTTCTCCAATAGGAGCCATGCCATCAAATTTGTGGAGTTTATTGGTAAAGTTACCCCGATAAAGAGCCGCAATGACAAACAACTCGTGTCTCAAGATTCTAAGAACAATACCTACAATTACAAGTACACTTTCTCTGTCGAAATCTGCCCCGTTTGTCGAGAAGATTTGATCTGTCTACCTTCAAAGGTTGCTGCTAGTTTGGGAAATATTGGTCCAATAGTAATTTGCACAAAAGTTACCAACTGTATCGCGTTGCTCGATCCATTTACTCTTAGACATTGCGTCCTAGATGCAGAGCAGTATTGGAGGACATCCTTCAAGTCTCTACTCACAAGTAGGCAGCTTGTAGAATATATAGTGCTAAATGTGGAGATTGTTTCTTCTGAAGTTACTGTTGGTGGCTCTAAGTACACTATGGCTGATGCTCAAGTGGCACGCGTATCAGATTTTGGGCATAACGATACAATCTTCAATATCACAACTCATCTAGGCCACCTCTTAAGTCCGGGTGATTATGCCCTTGGTTACGACTTATATAGGGCGAACAGTAATGACGTTGAACTGGAAAACTATGGAGGTCTTGTCATTCCAGAAGCAATTTTGATAAAGAAAAGTTATGAAGAGAAGTGCCTGAGGAAGCGTGCAAAACCTCGTTCGTGGAAGCTCAAGTCCCTTGACATGGAAGTGGGTGAATCCAGAGGCAGAGTAGATGAAGAGAAGATGGACAGAGAGTATGAAGAGTTCCTGAAAGATCTGGAAGAGAATCCGGAACTGAGGTTTAATATATCTTTGTATCGTAACAAAGAGTACGAGCCATCCATGACAGATGGGGAAGACCTACCTTCTGTTCCGCTCAAGGAATTGCTTGCTGATCTTGAGTTAACTGATGGGGAAGAAGAGGACAGTAGTATGAGGGAGTGACTGCTAAGCTCTCTACCCTTTTAAGTTTGGTATTTATCATTATCTATGTTACTGCTTTGCATGTTGTTCAATAACTACATGGATTCAAATATTTAAGGGGCTTTTTGTCCATTATATTTATCAATTTTACTTGTAGCACTTCTTTGAGAAGTAACTAGGGATTTGAATATATATATTTGGACTTTATACCTATTCAAATTCACTCCATATTTCTAAAGCATATTTTGATGCATAAGGGTACAATGTGTGATTTTGATTGTATTACCGTTGGTCGTCGTCAGCGATCTCGGAGTCGACTTATGTGAGTTTGGCATCTCTTGATCACATGATATTGAGAAATTCTCGAGGTAGAGAGTTCTGATGAGGGGGCGCTCGGGCGTCACGTATCGCGTCATAATTTGTTGATTAAACTTATAATTTTTTAAGTAGCATCGTATATATTTGTGGTTTTTATTTTTTATTTTTTTTATTAAAAAAAAAAAAGCAATTTTGGATATGAACATCGTTGTGGCCACATGTTGATGTTCCAACTCTGAATTTCATCAAAACTTCTCATACAAGAGTGCATCTATAGTCTCTTAAACATCAATTTTCAATTTGTGATATATGTTCTAAGTGAGTCAATTCCATCAAAACAAATCATATCTTCACTAATTGGATTTGTTGTTTCACTAAAGCAAATTTTTAAAAAGATTCCACTCATTTTATAACTCATTACCTATTATAAAGCCTCTTGAAAAGTTTCATTACATTCATTGTCGTCATTACGAGTGAAATCCAAGCAATTTCCTAACTTTATAAGAATCAATTCCATAACCCTCATAAGAATAACATTCCATGTCCAGTAAAGATATGATCTCAAATGAGACTACCAAATAGAGTTGGCAAAATGGCACTAAATTGCCGGGTACCCGAAAATTCAACCTGTTTTTGGCATGTTTGGGTTGGGCATACCCACAAAAAACAATGTATTCTATGTCTAAAACCCGACCAATATATAGGGTTAGGGTTGATAAACTGTACCCGAACTTTTGCAACCTCTACTATCAACCCAATCTAAGTGATCACACCTAACAAAAATTCAGACGATGAAACTAAACTATGAGCAACCCGGTTCGCATATAGGTTAGCATAAGCAAAATCTATTTTGTTTTTGTATTTCTATATGTATATATGTTCCATTTTGTTTTTGTATTTCAATATGTATATATGTTCCATTATTTATTAGGTTAAATTTAATTTTAGTATATTTGATTGATAATATTTTTATTATTGAACAATTATATTTGAATATTTGTGTTCGAGTTACTTTTGTTATTAGCAGCCGACATACACTCCAAGAACGAGCTAGTCTTTAACAAGCCACTCCTATTTTTCTAAACCCATCCCCCTCTGCCGTTGTCAAGACAAAGCCAACCTCTCAACCACTGCTACGGCTCACGGCCACCTCTTTCCAGCGAGCTCCGGCGAGGCGTGGACCCTCCCACCATGGCTACCAACAACAACAACAACAACAGCGTCGTTCCGGCTAATCGTGGTCGCCGAGCGGCGGCTGAAGACGACAAGATAGAGTTCGAGACGACGGAGGGCGTGGAGCCAATCATGAGTTTCGACCAGATGGGCATCAACAACGATCTCCTCCGCGGAATCTACCAGTACGGCTTCGAGAAGCCCTCCGCCATTCAGCAGCGCGCTGTCATGCCCATCCTCCAGGGCCGCGACGTCATCGCCCAGGCCCAATCCGGTACCGGAAAGACCTCCATGATTGCTCTCACGGCCTGCCAGAGGGTAAACACCTCTGAGAGAGAGTGAGTCCTCTGCATCCCTCGGAACCCTAATTTTGTTACTATGTTTCTCGTTTTGAGCCCTAATTTCGAATTTTTTTAGGGTTTTATGGGGTAACCGATATAGATTCACTTGCAGGTTATCAAACATTAACACAATATATTGTCTTATTTCAATTGCACGTTAGGTAAAAAAAAAATTAATCTGTTATTAACTGCGTTATTGGCTTCTGCTCTTAAATTGGTATTATAAAGTAATGTCCACAGGTATCGTGGAATGAAAACTTGTTTCAACTAAGGCACCATTGTAGTTAATTTTGGAATCAGGATGTGATAACAGTATCTTATAGTTGTGAAGTTATGACCATATTAGGTGGTTGATAATGATATTGCTTTGCCCCCAATCGATCAATACATGTATTCATCGTATCCAATGGGATTTAATGGTTTCTGTTTCAGTACTCACATGCTGATTTTTGCAAAATATTTGGTTATTAAGCTGTTTCGTTGCCATTGCTGACTCTTGTTATTTAGGGTCCAAGTTTTGATATTGTCACCTACAAGAGAACTGGCATCTCAGACAGAGAAGACAATTTTGGCAATTGGCGAGCATATGAATGTGCAAGTGCATGCATGTATAGGAGGCAAAAGCGTGGGTGAAGATATCAGAAAGCTAGAACATGGAGTTCACATAGTGTCTGGAACTCCTGGGAGAGTATGTGATATGATCAAGAGGAGAACATTACGTACTAGAGCCATTAAATTATTGGTTCTCGTGAGTTCCTGACTTCCTTTCTGCCACCTCTTATGATATATTCATTTATTAAATTCAAAGATAGAAATATTACAATAATTTAGGGCGATGAGGTGAAGGTTGAATGTGTTTTTATTATATGTGATGTTTTCACTAGGATGAATCTGATGAGATGTTGAGCAGGGGATTTAAGGACCAGATTTATGATGTGTACAGATATCTTCCGCCAGACCTTCAGGTACTCTCTCTCTCTCTCTATATATATATATATATATACAAGGGTACATCGTTAGCAAATGGTTCAGTTGATATTGAATTGACCCAGGTGTCATCTTAACGCTCTCCACTTTACATGATTCATTAAATGACTTCGTTTGACCTTCATTATAAAGTTTGTATATAAATTATATCTTGCATTATGATATTTTTCTTCGTATCCCCTTTTCATTGTTTTTCTTGATCCATATCTGACAAAAAAGATATTTGGCAGTCATGGGCCTTTTATTAGGCAGCTTTCCTCGTGCATTTCATTCTTTGGTCAAAGTAGTTGTGATATATATTTTAAGAATATTGAATTAGGGATTGATTAAATAGAGAATATTTTATTCTCACATATATGTTGCATATGTTGATAATCAATGGAATATTGTAGTTTAGAAGATTTCATTTTCCTTTACCTGGATACTATGACATGTCATCTTGTTGATATCATTATATATATATATATATTGTGTTGGCATTTCTTTTGCATATAAGTAAATGTTTGTAAAATTTCCATTATGGTTGACCCAATATATTATGATTGCAAGAATAAATATATTGCTGCAAATAAGAAGTATTATGTTGAGTTATTTGCAGACATACTTATATTCTAAGTTTGTGAGTTATTGTGACAGGTTTGTTTGATATCAGCTACCCTCCCTCATGAAATCCTGGAGATGACGAACAAATTCATGACAGACCCAGTAAGGATCCTTGTGAAACGTGATGAGTTGACCTTGGAGGTAAGTAAAAGTTGAACTCTATATCAGTGGCCTTGAGAAAGGAAATGCGTAGAGCTGATGCAAGTTCCCATAATGATTTTTTATTTTATTTTATTGGCAGGGGATTAAGCAATTCTTCGTTGCAGTTGAAAGAGAAGAGTGGAAGTTTGATACATTGACTGATCTTTATGATACTCTTACCATTACTCAAGCTGTTATTTTCTGTAACACAAAGCGAAAGGTATTGTTGAATAAGCATATTCTTACGAAATACTTAGTATCATGTGAGAGTTAATGGTTTTTTATTGTTGATGGTGCACAACTTTCTTTAAAAAGTTTTATTTTATTTTATTTTACTTATTAAAGTCATGTGCTGTGATAAAGTCATAAAATGACGAAAACATGTCGTGGTTGCCCAAATATGATAACAAATGGGACTGAAGCGTCACCTTTAGAATTTCTATCTACTTGATTAAATATAATTTATATTTCTTATTCTTTTGCGCCATACTACCATAAGTTAGGAAATGGATGGTGCTCCTTTCTTGGGTCTCAGCGAGGGAAAGTGAAAGTAAGAGGCAGTGCAACTCTTTTATGATGTACTAGTGGCTGCAAATCAGTTTATTGAATTGGCTGTTGTAAAGCCTTCCAAATGATACTAGGCTCTTTGATAGTCTGTGGGACAGTTCCTTTATGATCCCTACAGCTTATTATAATGTCTCAGTGCAGTTCATTGTATTTTCATTAAAGGGAATGAAGGGAAAGGAAAACGCTTGATCTTGTTCTTTCCTCTTTAAAATTTATTGAGACAATAGTATTTTATTTTGATTCCTTGCCTTATTATTTACCTTTATGCTTCTGTATCCTGCTTTGAATACATTGTAATTCCTTTATTCAATGAGGCAGGTGGATTGGCTGACTGAGAAAATGAGAAGTAACAACTTTACTGTCTCATCGATGCATGGTGACATGCCTCAGAAGGAGAGAGATGCAATTATGTCAGAGTTTCGAGGTGGTACCACTCGTGTCCTTATAACAACAGATGTTTGGGCTAGGGGGCTTGATGTTCAACAGGCAAGTACTTTTGTTTCCTTAATATGTTAAGATACTACTACATTGTAAGAAGTTAAATAAAAAAAAAAAAAAAAAAAAAAAAAAAAAAGACTGTTGTATCACAAAAGCAATAGTTGCTTTCGCCAACTTTATGCATGAATGGATGCGTCAACAGTTTTTTATTTATACAAATGCTCCTTGATCTGTGATCTGAGATTCTAAATGCTTGGTTTTATATTTCATTATTTATTTTTATTCATTACCAAATGCTATGTTTTTGCTCTTCTTTCCTCTTTCAATTTTGAACTTATTGCTTGCTTCTGAAGCAATGAGAAATTGACTGCTTCCTTTTTAAATATAGAAAGTGTGCAATCGCCTCAAATACTGTGGATTTTTTTTTTTTACCTTGGCTGGATGTAAATTCATTTTCGTGAAAATAAAGTAAAAGATTTTATTTTGTTCTGTGAATTATATTGTATCGGCTATGGTGTATTAATCGGTACTGCCTATTATCTTCGACCTTTTCTTTTCAGGTTTCCCTTGTGATTAATTATGATCTTCCAAACAATCGAGAACTCTACATTCACAGGATTGGTCGTTCAGGTCGTTTTGGACGCAAGGTATTTGTTCTGTAATTTATGTTCATATTCTTGAACTGTGCATACAATTCCTTTGTGGTTGCATTTATTATTTGCTCAAGTGGTTGCTAGTCATTACTCATTAGTAAATATATTTCATTTAGTTTGCTCAATTAATTTTATGTTACTGCATTTATCTTGTAATTTCCTTGATACGTCATATTGCGAAAGATTGCAGCTCATCCATGAAAATTGCCTTCAATGGTGTTAGGTTCTTTTTAATGCTTGATTGCCTAGATAAACAGCATCCTGTTGGCCATGAATAATAATATAACAGAATATTGCATATATATTTAGATATGAATAAAGAATGGGAACTTAGGTCTGACTAGCTTTTGACTCGTGCTATGCACGCCTGGTTAATTAACTTCTAAATTATTATATTATGAATGTGAATTAAGAATGCTATATGATAGTTCTTTAAAATATCGTCCTTAAATTGGTTATCTGTTTACATATAACAATGCATCAATAATTTGTATTTCAGGTATTGAAAACTTCAATTGAAAAATACATTTAAGACTATCATTAATAGCTGAAGAGCCAAATGAAAACGTTTTTTTTTTCTTTATGCAATTTTTCATCAATTTAGCATGGCCTTTAGAATTCATGAACTGACATATATATAGCTTTACCAGCAATTTGGACCCTATACTATACTATTAGTTTAATGTTTTTATTTTATTTGACAATGCTGTTACTTTTTTCTGTTGGTCTTTTCTGAACTAACAGATTGATATCTTATCATGAAAATTTGCCTTTTTATGTTATGCAGGGTGTTGCTATAAATTTTGTCAAGAGTGACGACATCAAGATTCTAAGAGATATTGAGCAATACTACAGTACGCAGATTGACGAAATGCCTATGAATGTTGCAGACTTAATTTAAATTGTGTTGAGTGGAGGTTTCTTGGTACTACATTATGTTCACTAAAAAATTTGGACACTGACATGTTTGGGATGACAAATATTTGTGAGTGGATACTGGTTGGTTAGGTTGGAATTTTACCAAGTTGTGTTTGATTTTTGGTAAGACATGACTAGCTCGAGGTTTCCAGGGAACTTTGGATTTTACTCGTGAGGTTTGAGAAATTGTCTCTGTTTATGGATGTGGGACTTGTCATTTATGATTTATACATTTATTTTTCTGTAACTTACAAGTGTATTCATCATGATTTTTGAAGACCCAGCCAAAGCTGGTTACAAAACTAGTAGTCTAAACTATGAAGTTAACTAGAAATTAGAATTTTATAAAACTAAAAATTACATATATACCCTTTTAAAATATTGTGTTTGCTACGCATAATGTCGTGAGAAATTTGTAAATTTTGAAGAACGAGGAAGAAATATGTTTGGATTCAAACTAATAGGAAGATGACACATTATTAAAGAATAATTGAAGTTGAGATACACGTAAATTAGTATGAAAATCTCCTTATTGTGTTAAATAGTTTAACCAAACAAACTCAACTTCACACAAAAATAAAAGTCAAAAAAATAAAAGTACTGAAAAATGTAAATGTAACGACAAATAAAATATAGTCGTTGGGGAGCTGTTACTACCATTGCACTAAAACAATTATATTATTTTCTCGATTCTCTTTTTATATCTCTATCTTCACCCTCTTCATTTACATGCACATAAATTTGTTTTTAATTTGAAATGAATTTTTGCTTTTATTTAATTCCTTGTCAAGTAATAACATACACATTGAATTTCGAGTACTCCAAAATGAAGTCTATCGGCCAATGTGCAATGGTTTGACCATTTAAGTTCACACATGTAAAGAATGTGAGAAGGATACTTAAAATCAACAAGAATCCACAACAAAGTTGACGTTACATAAAACATTGTTATTATCTCATACATCAAAAAATGTAGTCATTGTGGATGAAGATTGTCATAAAAAAAATCTTGTTTGTCAATGTACAAAGTCAACATAAACTCTTGAGATTTTCGCAAATGTTTATTTGTTGAAGTCATGTGTAACTATTTTTATAAAAATAAAAAGTTCATATTTAATTATAAATTATTTTTTCGATATACATCTATTTGGAAGAATTAAACTTAACATTTGAATTCGACCGACAATTAATTTATTTCCATTAAAGTAAATCAGACACTTTTACAAAAAAGTTATTTTGCCATCTTTATAATTTAGCAATTCAAAAGATTTCAAAAAATAAAATATATATATATATATATGATTTAACAATTAAACTTAAAAAAAAAACTAATAATATCTAAATTTAAAGATAACTTGCATGCATGGATTGCCACTTGCCAGTGGCAAAACCTTAATGATAAATGGCATTATTTTAAAAATAACAATACTAAAAAAAATAATTGAAAAGAAAATTGCATTTGTCCAACTCCATGGCAACGGCTAGTTTGAAGAGTAACGGCTAGTTTATTGAAATATTCCTTTGACATTACAGGTGTCACCCACAGATTGGTCCAGAAATGAGAAGAGAGAGAAGGTCCGTCCCTCATTTAAATCTCCCAAACTTTCCCAATTACATCTCACTTCCTTAAATTTCTTGCCAAATCAGAGCGATCTCTTCACAGAATCACAACACAACACACCACCTGCTCTCTGCTTCTTCTTCAAGACTCCAAAGGTAAGCTCTGTTCTGATTTCAATTACTCTGAGTTGAGTTCATCAAATGCTCTGTTCTGATTTCAATTTTTGATCCTCCAGGTTAAATTTGCTGATTCAAAATGAATGATCTGATGACCAAATCGTTCACAAGCTACGTGGATCTGAAGAAGGAGGCGATGAAGGATCTAGAATCCGGCCCCGATCCAGACTACGTGGAGATGACATCCGGAAATTACATGACTCGCGACCTCGGTCTGTTCCTGGAGGAGGCCGAGAAGGTGAAGAACGAGATGAGTCTGATCCGAGACACTCTGGTTCGCCTCCAAGAAGCCAACGAGGAGATCAAGTCGGAGCACAAGCCGGAAGCCCTAAAATCGCTGCGCCACCGCATCAACGCCGACATCATGGCGGTGCTGAAGAAGGCGAGAACGATCAAGTCGCAGCTGGAGGACATGGATCTGGCCAACGCCGCCAACAAGCGGCTCTCCGGCTGCAAGGAGGGGACGCCGGTGTACCGGACGCGCATCGCGGTGACTAACGGGCTTCGGAAGAAGCTGAAGGAGCTGATGATGGAGTTCCAGATGCTTCGGCAGAGGACGATGGCGGAGTACAAGGAGACGGTGGGGAGGCGATACTTCACGGTGACCGGAGAGCGGGCAGAGGAGGAGGTGATCGAGAAGATCATAGCGGACGGAGGGGAGGAGGTGTTCGGGAGGGCGATACAGGAGCACGGGCGGGGGAAGGTGCTGGAGACGGTGATGGAGATACAAGACCGGCACGACGCCGCGAAGGAGATAGAGAGGAGCTTGCTGGAGCTCCACCAGGTGTTCATGGACATGGCGGTGATGGTGGAGGCGCAGGGGGAGCAGATGGATGACATTGAGCACCATGTGATGAATGCTTCTCATTATGTGAAAGATGGGAGCAAGAACTTGAAGACGGCCAAGGAGTACCAGAAGAGCAGCAGGAAGTGGATGTGTCTAGGGCTCATCATTTTGCTCATTCTGATTCTGGTTGTGATCATCCCAATTGCAACCAGTTTCAGTCACTCTTGAGGATCTTGAAGGAGGAGGATTTAATGCTCTCCCATTAATGAATCTCCATCTTTGCTTGGCTCGATCTTTTTATTTTCTGCAATATAATACGCAATATGTAGCAGCTGAGGCTGTGGAGCGTGTGTATGTTACTGTTTGGAATTTAATTAAATTCATTCTTTTTATATAACTAGCTGTTGAGATTATAATCACTGTAGTTTTCAACAAATTGTAGTCCCTTTTTTCATCTTACCAAACATATTTAGATTATTATCAGTTACCATCTGACTGACCAAATATATATGCAGTTAGTATTATGCATAGGTTTATTCCGACCGGAGACAGCCGCCGCCGCACAACACTTCACACAAATCAACTAAATTTTTTAAATTTACCCTCATGACAAAAATTCAAACTTGCTCACATGACAAGAAATCCAAAACAAGTCATAATGAGAAAGCCCATTTTTTTTCTTAAAAGAATCTGAGTTTATTCAATAATAGAAAACTGAACCACCGCTGATTAAAAATGACCGGTAATAGTTCAAAGAAAATTTGTAGATAAAAAACTAAGGTTTAAAATTTTATTAGGCTAAAACTTACATTACAATTTATAACTTGCAAGACCAAATCTAAATCATACTTTTAAAATTTGAATTGATTAAAAGATTTGGAAAAATAAAAGTAATATCTCTAACCACCCTTGAATACTTATTGACAATATAAATTAGATATAAATAAGAGCAAATTGTAGTAACCCCTGTAGGGTGACCACTTAAAGCAAACAACTTTTTTAAACTATCAATCTTTGCAAATAACCACCTAAACTAGCTAATAGTCATTTCTATTTGGCTAAATTACACATACTTATCCTGAAATTTAGTTTGTAACTATTAGCTACCCTAAAGTATGTCACAAAACTTTTTGTCTATCCAAACTAACAGAATTAGGCAAACAATTACACATGTGTTCTGCACATGTTTATTAATTTTTGAAAATGGGAATATTTCCCTTCCGTCCGTCTTCTTCTTCCTTCAGTTGTAACAAAAATTAGGGACTGAAAATTGGGGATTTTGGTTGTGTGTTTGGCTGCTCCGATTCGCTCGATTTAGGAAGGTTTTGTTGGTGAAAATCAAAATCGACAGAGAAGCCATCCTCAACCAGTTAGCTGTATCCTTGTCCATTTCCTCCAGCTTTTGCATTTCAATTTGTAACATGATAAGGATGTAGCCCTTGCACAGGTCTACAGCTGGTTCCTCAACTCCTCTGACTTGAACTGGGTAAACCAGTTATCATATAGGTGCCTCATACAGAAACGATGTTCCACATCAGGCATCCAATCCTTAAATAGCTCAGTCAGCCCCTTTCAAAAAATAAACACATTCGCAGTTCAGTAATGTAATCAATAAAACATGGTAGGGTAAGTATGTGTAAATTGTAAATGTGCACAGGAAATGTATGTGTAAATTGTATATGGGAATATGGTAGGTCTGTGTAACTTTTTATGGGAACATGGTAGGTATTGTAAATTGTATACTGCCACCATAGTGCACCTTCATAACCCTCCTCTTTGGGGACTCATCTGGATTCTGCACTGGCTCTTGATGCCCATCACCATCATCAACCTCTTCCTTGATAACAACCATCTGCAAGGGACATTTCAACAATTAAGATTGAACAACCATTCTGAAATATACTTCAAACCAAATCAAAAAATTATTGTACCTTCGTCTTCAACCTCTGGCTACTGGCTGGAAACAGCTTCGAAAACCTTTAACTCGACCTACCCAAACCGCAAGAATCAAACCTTTGC
>JAYMTE010000297.1:0-19959 GCA_036897545.1 Pelargonium fulgidum
AAGCAAAAATCGGAGACGAGTCGCCGCCGGAGGCCTTGACAGATTCGCCGCCGTTGAAGGAACTGAAACGCTGGGAAGCGAGACGAGGATCGTAGCCGAGATAACCGTCGTCGTCGAACGGACGAGTCGACCCGTTGAACGATGCCATGATCCGAGTTACGACCCCGAGCGATCTCGCCGCGAGAATGTCTCTAGTAAATCAACGAGTCTCTCTCGCTTCGCGTCTTTAACGAATCAAATTCGCTTGGACGAGTGTTGAGCGAGATGCACCGTGGAAATGTCTGAGTGGACACGTGTGCGTTTCTGATTTGAATAGAGTGCCAATTTTGACGCGATATTTGTTTTATTTGCGAATAAATGATTGACACGTCAAAAGATAGTGTGAGACCGAGTGTACATGATCCTGGCCACTTGGGGGCAGCGCCACCTTTTGCTTCACTGTCCCCACTATCACCACCCCACCTGGAATGTTCGTTTATTGCGTACCTGTGCGGTGTGAGAGAGCAGTAGTTACCTAGGCCTTGTTTGGTCCCACGTTTTGGGCATGCAAAAGTGTTGTCACTTGTCACCCCTAATTATTTTGTGACATATTGTACAAATGGCAACATTTGGCGTGACATTAAGTTCTGCTAAAAATCACAAGAGATTTTTAGCGATTTTTAAGAAAGAGTATTTCAAAGAAATTTTAATTGCTTGATATATGCTTACAAAACATTTCAGACACATGTCGAAGCGTGGTTGATTATTGACAAGTTGTGGTATAATTCGAGAGTCTACTTGTGGGTTGGGTGAGTCTGATAGTTCCCGCATCCCCTTTGAATATTATGAAGATGATCAAAACGTTAAACGTTAAAATGTATAAAGTGATTATCTATAGAATTTCTTATTTGTTATAATCCATTGTTTTCATATTAATCGTTGCCATACCCGAAAAAACAAACTCAACTTCAAAAAACCTAATATCATTGAGAATTAAGTTTTATATATTTCATATAATTTCTTAACGCACTTTTATACTTTTTTTCATTTTTTTTATAGTAAATTAAATAAAAAGAATCACAAATTTGTATTTTAAATTATATTTTCTATTACTTTTATGCTCTTTTTATATATATATATATATTTTTTTGAAAGCCCTTTTTATATTTTAAAGTAAATAGATAAAAAAAATACAAACACGACTCTCAATAATTTTATCCACGTGTTCATGGATTGCATGTATTAACTTAAGAGGTGACGACAGTCATGAACCTAATTTTGTGTCCTAAAAACAGTAAAAACACACAAAATAATACCTATATTTGAAGATTTTTAAATCCAGTTAAAAAAATGGTTATCTCTTCATGGAAAAGTTGCGTTCATAGTTGTGGCTTTGGCTAGTCTAAATTTTGGTTTACATAAAGAGTTGAAATGTTGTAACTTCTATCATCAAATATTAATATCGGTACATTTTGATCATATGAATTTTACTAATAGAACTTCAAGTTTTTTTCTTTTGCTTTTAGGGGGAAAAAAAAAAAAATTCTAAAACGAAAATAGCAAATACAAATTGTTGACTTTAACAAACATATTTTTTTATAACAAACAAGCCCTTTAACCCATCAACAAATTTAGACGAGACGTATAATTTGGCCCAAACAAGGGTTGTAACCTTGGACCAGACTGGTAAAGATTTGATCTGGGCCCGACCCTAAAAGTTACATCATGCCGGCCCGCCAAACCAACGGGCTTCTCAGACATCAAACGGTTGGAAACTGTGGCCCCATCAGATCACATCCGTTACATTATGCCACGTGTCCAATAAGCGTTGTTCTCTCCTCCCCAAGAACAGCTTGATCATCTCATTGGTCAGGAGTAGACGTCCCGTACAATCGGGTATTTTCGTAATATTCAGACAAAACAAACCCATAAAAAGAACCGACCCCTGTTTGGCCCTATAAATAGAGCACCACCATTCGCTCGTTTGAAAGCCTTTGGGCTGAGGAGAGAGAAAGAGAGCAAGAAGAGAGAGAGAGAGAGAGAGAGAGAGAGAGAGGGTTGCAGAGTGAAATGAGAAGTGACGAGGAGGAAGAATTTGCCAGAGCAGTGAAGTTCTACTCCTCAGATTCAACGTGAAACCCTATATTTTTCACGCATTTTAGGAATTTTCTGATTTTTAGTCGATTTCGTCATCAGATCATTGAATGAGTCGTTTAGGGTTTAAATCGGTGGTGTTTCATGGGGACCTGTGTTTGGGAGAGCTTGACACTGTTCCTGCCATGGACCAGAGTTTCCAATTTCCGAACAACGAGATACGCATCCATCACATATCGCCGCAGAGCGAGCGGTGCCCGCCCCTCTCAATTCTTCAGACAATTGCATCGTTTTCAGTTCGGTGCAAGCTCGAATCTTCGTCACCCATTGAACAGTCCAATTTGATCAATTTGCATGCGTCTTGCTTCTACGAGCTCAAGGTCTTCATCAATTTTATATTGTTTTAGCATTTCCATGTATACGGTTTCCTTATTTTATTTTGTTATTGGAGAAAATCTAGAAATAAAATCTAGATAGGAAATTTGAGTTGCCGCACCTTTCACCAAGTGCTTGATCTTTCATTTGCTGGAATTATTTATTTTCTTCAAATTTTGAATATATGTGATTCCTTCAAGCGGTAGCAACATAACTGCCATCTGATGGTTTTGATCTGGTCATATACAGACGGCTGTGGTGTTGCTTGGACACGAAGAGATTCACTTGGTTGCAATGCCGAGTAAGCAGAAGAAGTTTCCATGTTTCTGGTGTTACTCTGTACCTTTGGGCCTGTACAATGCTTCTTTAGCAATGTTAAATCTCAGGTGTCTCTCCATTGTATTTGATCTAGATGAGACCCTTATTGTTGCAAATACCTTAAAATCTTTCGAAGATAGAATTGAGGCCCTCCGTAGTTGGATTGCCCGTGAGGTTGACCCAATTCGAAAATCAGGAATGTCAGCAGAAATGAAGCGTATTATGGATGATCGGGCATTATTGAAACAGTATGCCGAGACTGATGGTGTTGTGGATAATGGGAAGGTATATAAGGTCCAGTTAGAGGAGGTTTCTCCCTTGTCTAGTAATCAAGAAAAAGTGGTTCGTCCGGTGATTAGATTACAAGATAGAAATACCGTTCTCACTCGAATAAATCCAGAGGTTAGGATCTTGTTGATGTTGTATTGTCATTCTCAGTTACATGGTCTGTGCACTTTTTGTTTTTATGTGATTTGAATAATGCTAAGGAATACTACATTCAAAGAATGGGAAGTCAGTCGCCACTTATATAGTGGTTAGGCCCTCCACCTATCAGATTAAGTTTTTAGGTCAGAGTCAAGTTCTGTTTGGGCTGTTTGTCTTGCCTCTCTTCTTTGTCCTTATTTGGATCCGTTTTCTTATTCAGCATGCACATGTGTCACCATTTGATATACTAGTTGACTCTCAATCTCTCAATTTAACCTTTTGGGTTGGAGTCAAGTTTATCAAATGATATTTTAGGATTGTATGGATTAGTAAATGTTTTTTTTTAATGTAGAGAATGTCTATTGACGTAGGTATGTTAATAGTTGTAAAGCTCATTATATCATACCATTTAAAATGGGCATTGTGATGACAAATATATATCCTGCCATTGAAAGAGATACTTTGGAATATATGTGATGTTTTTGTATATCTTTTTCTTATCTTAATCTGAGGCTTATGCCTCACTAATCGCCTACATGACTGGTACCTTTATTTTCAAGTAGATTAGACATATTTATACATAGTCGCAGTTAGATTTGTGGTTACTTTTGAACTCTTTTCTCCTTCACTTATTAGTTCCAGCTATGAACCATCACCATATTTGATTGCTCAGATGTTGTTTTTGTGCATCCCCTCATGTCATACTTGAATTTTATTTTGGGAATGGTTTTTTTTTTTTCATTCATTTATTTTTTTTTTGGAATTTTTTTTTTTTTTTTTTTTTTTTTCTTTTCTTGCAACATTGTTTTATCTTCCCTTTTTACTCAACTTTAGCTTCGAGGCAGAGCGAATTTAAAGGTCGCAAGACTACTTTTGCTCAAAGTTACCGTTGACCAATCTGAATAAATGGACAGTCTCATGCACACAACATGTGTGTGTGTAGTGTGCTCATTATGATTAGAAATCTAGATGTATATTGAGTACTTTTGCTGTCTGACTTGGATTAAGGAAACATATTATGGTAACATCTAGTGTGACCTTTCATTTTATTTAAATATACTATGTCATGATATTTTCTCTATGCAGATACGTGATACTAGTGTGCTTGTGAGGTTGCGACCTGCTTGGGAGGATCTGAGAAGTTATTTAACTGCAAAAGGCCGCAAACGGTTTGAAGTTTATGTTTGTACCATGGCTGAAAGAGATTATGCCTTGGAAATGTGGAGGCTTCTTGACCCGGGGTCCCATCTGATAGGTTCAAATCAACTTAGAGATCGCATTGTTTGTGTAAAATCTGGCAAGTAACCTGCCTTTTTTCATAATATTACAACCTCATCTTTGGCATTAGCAGCATGCAAATTCCTGTTTGAATAATTTGATTATTTTATTTACTTATTTTTAAATTTATGGAAATTGAAGGTTTGACAAGCTAGAATGTTGTATATGCATTCTATTCTTTCTAACTTAAGAGTTTTGTTATTTGTTCCTGCTTTTGTTTATAGCTGCTACAATTCATGCCTCAGAATTTCAGATCAATTAGTTAAAGCTCTTTACTATTTTCAATTTGATAGGCTCCCGTAAATCTCTACTAAATGTCTTCCAAGATGGCATCTGCCATCCAAAGATGGCTATGGTGATTGATGACCGCTTGAAGGTTTGGGAAGACAAGGATCAACCCCGAGTTCATGTAGTTCCTGCATTCACTCCCTATTATGCTCCTCAGGCAGAGGTACTCGTAGATTTTGTGATGAACTTTGTTATTGTCAATAGTTTTATTTATTTATATATTTTTTGAACTTATTATAAATGCAACTAAGGTTTCTGGGATTTATGTCCTTTTCAGACGGCAAATGCTGTTCCTGTCCTTTGTGTAGCAAGGAATGTTGCATGCAATGTCAGAGGTTGTTTTTTCAAGTAAGAGCGGTTAATTTTCATACAGCTTTGTAAGGAAATGTCTCAGAGTGATTTCATATTCATAAATGCCATATTGCTTGGTGATCCTTCAAGTATTTGATTTATTTTCACCATATGCTGTTCAGAGAGTTTGATGAGAGTTTATTAAGACGGATTTCTGAACTTTTTTATGAAGACGAGGCTGTAAAATTACCTCCAGCACCTGATGTGAGCAACTATTTGATGTCAGAGGTACTTCATCAATTTTTTTTTATTTCTTTATCCATTTGTGAAAGTTTTTATTTATTATATGCGATTGTGTATTCCCTGTGTTAGGATGCTGGTTTTGTACCAAATGGTAATGCAAATGCACCCATTTATGATGCAATGCATGGCGTAGAAGTTGAACGAAGACTGAGCCAGCCGGTTAGTTCTCATCCATTGCGGTATATTCATTTATTTACAAACCATAATTATGTAAGAGAATAATTTTGTGGCGAACTGGCAGAATAATGTGCTTGGAGCTGGTTTGCTTGGAGCTCCTGTTAGGCGAGATTTTGTGGAACCTAGTTTGCTTGGAGCCCCTGTCAGGCGAGAGTTCAGCGCTCCTGATAGTGATAGTGACATGAATAGAAGGCTCCCTATTTTCAAACATGGGGACCCCCCTCTTCTGTCTAGATTTCCTGGTCAAATATCTGGACCTTCAATACAGCCACAGGGTGGCTGGTTGGTGGATGAAGATGTCAACAGAGTTCACCTAAATAATCGACCTTCTGGTTTCATTCAAGAATCTGATTCATTTAAATTTGATAAGCTGCGAGCTCATCAAAATCCATTCGGTCATGGTTCACCAGTTTCTGCTCCGTCTGGCTTACTAGGTCATCCATCCCTAGCAAAGGGTGAAGAGGTACGTATTCTGTTTGTGAAATTCATATTTCGGTTTATTTTCTGGCCTCAAGACACTCATGTGTAGGTGTTGCAATTTGCTCCATTAAAAAGGTTCACATCGTAAAATCTTTTCATTATTGCAGGCCTATACGGGATACAGGATGCAGAAAAAAAATCTGCCTCCTACAATTTCACTTTCAGGCATGTGAAAATTCTATTTATTGTTCTATATCTGGTATACGTAGTGAATTGTATTGTTCATTTTCTTTATACGGGGTCAAGAGCATCATTATATTTCAATACATTAAATATTATATACATACCGTTGCTTCTAAGGCTCGAACCCAAGACCTTAAGAACGAAAGCCGAGCGTTTTAACCCATGGCCCACAAGGTATTGAGTGCATTGTTCATTTAAGCAAAGTTTAATGTGGATCCTTGAGGCAAAGCATCTTGTCTGATGGCAGTATATATGCAAATTTATAGCTTGTTACTAATTATATAGGAGTTGAATGATTTATGTGCAGATCTGTGGTTCTTTGGGAAAGATATGGTCTGAATTTTATAGTAGGAACAAACTTTTAAATTTATGAAGAATAAACTGAATAAATTCCTAGTGCCTTATGTCAACCCTCTTTATAAAGACTCCAAAAATGTGGATTTCTGGAGGAGTTGGGCTGTACTGACATGAATTTTATGCGGGTTTTCATGCACAAGAAATATGTCAACAGTATATCTTGTTACGCCTCTGAAAATTTCCCTTTTGGTCCTTCTCGTATCCCTACCTAATTCTCATTTATCCTTGCTGTCTTGTGAGTTTTTAGCCATTTCTGCCCACCAAATAGCTATTGTTAAGGCCCTCAAATTAATCTTGTTACATGATGGGCACTGATTATCATAATCTAGTCTGGGGTTTGTGCCGTCTGTTTATATTCTCTCATTAAAGTATTTAGGCAACCTTCTCGACTGAAGTCATGTGGGAAACTAAGGAGAACTTACCATGGGTTTGTAAGGTATTTTAGAATAAGTTGCATAAATCAAACTAGAAAAATGGTTGGATTGGATGGAATGTTCATTGAGCTTTGGAAGTGCGTAAGAGAGGCAGGAGTGAAGAACCAAACAGGGGTAGAGGAAAAAAACTATAATGTGAATTTACTTGAACAGAAGTGATGTTTTAAGTTGTGATGACTCACAACTATCATTGCAATACACTTGAGTATTGCAATAATACCCTGGGATAGAATTAGTGTAAGTTGATGGCAGAAACTAGTGTTTAGATTCCAGAGTACATTTTGGTTTTATGGGAAGTAGGTCCACTGTGGAAACTATTTTTCTACTGCAATGTGTTTAGGTCTGCACCTTGTTTTATCAACTTTGATAAGGCTTATGACAGGGTTCTAGAGAGATGTAATGCTAGGTGCTAAGGAGTAAAGGAACCCTGCTTAGGTATACAGCGATCTAATTGGAGATACATACGAAGGGGTAACGAGTGTGGAAGCGGATAAAGATTTTCCTGTCATGATAGGATTTTATATCAATGATCACTTTTGAGCCATTTTCTTTTTTGCTTTAATGACCAAGAAACTGGCAAGATCTTTGTCTGGGATGAAGTCTGTAAGTGTGTGCATGATATTGTTCTAGTTGATGCCAATAAACCTAAGGTTAGTGCCAAGTTAGATTGTTGGAGATGGAGAGAAGTCTTAGAGTTGTAAGGAGTTTATGCCAAGTAGGGCAACACATGGAGTATTAGTTCATCAAGGATTGGGAATAAAGTTACTAAAAGTGATCATTTTTTATACCTTAGATGAATAATTCTAATAGGTCAGGTTATTGAACATGATGCTAGGGTGAGATGGTTGAAATGGAGAAGTGCATGGTAAAGGAATAATTCGAAAGTTGAGCAATTTCTACAGTTCATTTATACATCTTGTTGCATTGTGTAAGACTGAATGTTGTACTAAAAAGATACTCCAAAGCCACAAGACACAAGATACAGGTAGAAACAGAGATGAGAATGGTTTGGTGTGTATGTGGTGACCCAAAGATATGACAAAGAATGCTACTATTTGAACAAAAATTGAGGTTGTTCCAAATGGAGATGAGATGATGGAACACATATTATACAGTTTGGGCACGTGCAAGGTTAGTCTGCCTATCCAATGGAACTAAAAAGACTAAGGGTGATCCAAGTTGACATGAAATGAAATAGTAAGGAAAGACCTCGCAATGCTAGACTTGCATGGATGCTATGGTGCTAGATAGGTTGAAGTGGAGAAAGAAAAATACATGCGGAGATTTTTCAATCATTTAAGGAATCATTTGTCCAACCCAAATACATGCGGGGGATATATGTTCTTCGATCTACACTTTTGTATTTTCTTGGATTTCTTACAAATTTGGCTGTGCATAGTATTTGCATGATCTCTCTTACTTGAGAGTATTTGTATATTCAACCAAACCGTAAGACTTAATCTTTTACAACCCTTACATACTCTTGTTCATCAAATCCTGTGTTGATGGCTATACACATCTCTATCTATATTGATTGATATTTTTACAGGGGTTGGTGTATCTCATAATCAAGTGTCTTCTAATAGCACAGAACTTCAAACTGAAGCTGCAAAAGTGAATCTGCTGTCGCCATCCTTTTCCATTGGAGTGCTTCAAGAAATTGGTCGCAGGTGCAGCTCAAAGGTACACGTTGGTTCCAAGCTTTACCAATATTTTTGGAGTTAGTTTTTGGGCTTTATACACCATATTCTTCCATGCAGGTTGAGTTCAGGACCATTGTTAGTACCAGTAAGGATTTGCAGTTTTCAGTTGAGGTCGGTGGGATTTTAAGCAAGTAGAACCGTATAATATTTTGATATTTGTGTGCCTGCTTGTCCTTTTCCTCTTGATATTAGTTGTTTTTAGTGCAGTAGTCTAAGTGATGTTTGATTTGTTCAGGTTTTGTTCACTGGTGAGAAGATAGGTATTGGAATGGGCAAGACAAGGAAAGATGCTCAACAACAAGCTGCAGAGAATGCTCTTCACTGCCTGGCTGGTAAAACTATCCCTACTGTTACTTTCCTATTTGCTTTTCTCATGAATTCACATATCATTAATGTGACATAATTTTGAGGTCAGATATTTTAATGATTTATCTCTGATTTGATTTGCATGTGTAAAGAGAAATTATGAAGAAAACTCTTGTTGAATTATATTTGCGTGGTTATTAATTCTCGCAGTAGTCTTTTGGGGTGGGTAGAATATTTCCTTTGTGAGCTTGTGTAAGAGAATCCCATGAATACATACATGATCTATTAGTAAAGGTCATAGAGGAAGACATACTGATGATACCATCTTCCATCCGCTAATTTTATATATAAACATATTCTGGATATCTACCCTGCTCAAAGAGCATTCATCAGCACAGCTTTTCATTGCAAAATTATTCATGCCTTGTTGACTACTAGTGGATGATTGGAGTATTACTACATTTATGCTCCTTTCTTCTCCTTCATGTTCTCTTTTACTCTTTTGGTTGGATTTGCTTTCTAATAATGAAATCATCTCAGCATACATAATGGTTTTGAAAGTTTTTCTTCATTTAATGGCATTGCAGATAGATATGTAGCGTATGTTGGGCCTCACTCTGGAGCTGTGGACAGAGATTCTGATAAGCTTTCCCTTGGAAGTGAAAACGGATTTCTTTGGGATGTTATGGGTCCTGCATCAGATGAACATCAGAGAGATGGGTTGTCCCAAGAAAGCACTCCTGAGGTGGGGACTTTTCATGACGCTTCCACTAGTAGTTGATTTGATTTCTTTGATCAAAAACATAGGTGGTGCTTGGATAAGGGGTATCTGGGCTGTAAATTTCCAGACGAAGGATAGTGGTTATCTGGAGAGAACCACACCTTTTTCAAATTTTGCACCAAGATGTGAAAGCTAAAACATGAGAAGGGGGAGTGAGCTGGCATCATGTTTGCTACTGCTGCCTTGCCCGGGTCCACTATTTCCTGTTTTAAGAGGTAATGGCTTGGTGGTCAGTCCCTAGTTTCTACCCATTATCCAAGTACTCCTGTGTAATCACTATAACTTCATGTAGGTTATAAGTTATTTTCTCCTGTTAAAATTGACTTGATTTAGTATTGCATAACTATTAACATGCCTTTTTTCAGGCTGCTGAAGTCGCTCCTGGGAATGTGGCTAATCAGCTAGTGCGAAAACGTGCCAACTCCCCAAGGTAACTTGAGTTCATATTGCCCTCTATTCTGGTCCTGTAGTCTGTAGTGAATCTGAATGAACTCCTCGGGTTTTCAGTAAAATGGTTGTATGTGGATAGTTGTTGATTGATGTTTGCTTGATTCTTCCAATATTTTGGTGTTCAGAGCAGCTGGCCCTTTTAAGTATGGCTTCTTTTGAAGTTCTCATTTTATCCCAAAATGCGATCTTGTTATTTCCTTTTCAGGAAGTTGTGTATACATAAATTATCATTAATATACATATGCTATGTTAGTTAGAACCCGAGTTTGTTACTACAAATGCAGACGGGGATACATGAGGAAATGTCCAACACTAATTCTCTTGTTATTTTTTCCCCAAGAATTAATGCAAAACACATATTTTGGAATTAGTCATGTATATTAATGTTTATTGAACAACTATAATGTGTATTAAGCTTGTGGACTTAAAATAATATCATAATCCCTCCTGGAAATTTTTTTATTTATCAAAAAGGTATTGTTTGTGAGATCAAGTTTCTTCCAAGAACAGCATTGATTGGCTTGTTATGGTTATAATGTCATATATTTTGGTTATTTTATCGGTTTCTGAGTTTACGCTTTCTGGGTTTTGCAGCTTATTACAATCAAATCCAAGCAAACTATTAAAGGAAGAAATATAGTGTGGTTCAGAGAATTCATTGTGACGGCAACAGAACAACGAGAAACCCTTTTCAATAGGCGGCATGAGAATGAGAGAGTTCATTATGATGGCAACAGAACAATGAGAATCCATATTTTCAATTGGTGGCATGAGAATGAGAGATGTTGAAATTAGGAGGCTTATACTGACTTTACGACTTGGACAAGAGCAAAATTGGATTTTTAGATGGTGTAAAGGAGGGTGAATCTCAGTTGAAGTTGCTACACTTCTTAAAAGATGGGCTATTTTTTTTTTTTTTTCATAATGCCCTAGCAGAATAATTTCTAGGTCTGATTAGTTGTACCATTTCTTCTATGCAATCATAAATCAATATTATTTTGCCATCTCTGTTTACTTACCTTTCATATGTATCTTTTTGTCATATAATGGAAATCTCAAGTTGTAATTCTTGTTTACTTGCCTTTTCTCCATCTTGATCGTAAAGTTATTATGGGACACGCTTCCAATTCACGTTTTGAAGGTTTTAAAGGTGTACCATATTTCGAAATCTTGAACTGGAGGTCTATTATGGTTGGCTATCACATTTTTATAATCAAAATCAAAATTTTTGATAATTTTATGTCTCAAGTATCTGACGGCCGGTCCACCTCAGGCGAATCCGAAACCGGTGTATCTGGACTGCAACCGAGGCTGGAGGCCGAAACCCAGCGGATATGAAGTGATGGAAGAATCAAAATCAAACTTTTTGATAATTCTCGGATTTGCCTGATGGTGACGGTCGGTCAACCTCAGTTTCCACTGTTCCTTTCGGAACATCAGTCACCGCTCACCGGTGTGCCTTTTTTGGTGCCCTGCAGTCCCGGAGTCCTTCGACTTCTGTTGTCTCTTAGGATTTCGTGTTTCATTTATTGTTTTTGGTTCTCAATGTGTTTGGTAATCTCATTTTCATTTCTCAAGAGTCAAGTCATTAGTATGTTTGAACGAATTTTCTCATTTCTAGGTGTATATGGTGACTTTGTGTCCCATCTCGAATATGTACTGTTTATTTATTTCTTTCTCAGGAATTTGAATAATATCAGTACTTTTGCCGATAAAAAAATATAAGCTCATATCCAAAGTGTATGATTGAGTACGAAAACATTGTACCCTTGCAAAGATGTAACTACATTTTTTTTTCCTTTGGTTGAATAAAAATTCTCCGGTCAGTTTTCTTGCATTTAGAAACTGTAGTGTTTTTGAAAAATGCTACTCCATATTATAAAATAGAGCAAAACCAAAGTGAGCAGAAAGAGTAATGTATAGATTGATATTGGTGTCTATGTTGGTGTGTGCATTAATAAGAAAGAGCTCTCTATTTATAGAGAAAAGTTCACCAATTTACTGTCAATCTACTGTACAATTCACATATCACTTTCTTCACAATCTTGCAAAAGGCCCCACATATTTCTCATCTCAAATATCATTTCTTTTAATAGGTGAGAGACATTTATTACAACATTCCATTAGTTTTTTACCAACTTATAGTTGGCAAAGTGAACAAATGCTCGTCTTTTAATCATCGGGTCTTGGTTTCAAACCATTTCAAAGCTATGCGCGTTGATACCCTGTGGGTGTGTGTTGTAACTTAATAATCACATCGTTCAACTGGCATGAGTTCTTATACCTTAACATATGATGATCTCTGAGTTTGAACTTGTGTCCTGTCCCAAAATCATATACTTGCTCCTTGCCCAACTGTAGTTTGTCGGGTCTCAGTCTCAGAGCATCAGAATAAATAAAAATTTTAAAAAAACGTGTGGAAAAAAAAATCATAAATCAAGATAATAAACCAAGTTGGGCTGGGCCGACTAATTAACGGGCCCAAAATTTGGGTCAGGCCTTCTATGCTTTTCTGGTGTTCTTATCTCTCAAAAAGTTTCAGTTACCACTTGCCAACTACTCTTTGCAACTCACAAACGAGTGTACACTTTTTATTAAAAATAAATTAGTTAATGAGGACAAAAAATGTTGTGATTAATTAGATCCATATGACTCCACACTAGTAGTAGTAGTAGTAGTAGTGGTGAGCTAGATCTAGGACCGTTGTAATTTTTATTTCCTAACCCTCTAATTTTTCTAGGGCAATAAATCAATCTAAAAACAAATATTAAAAACTCACCAAACAATATTCATATCCGAATTAAATGACAATACACCAAGTTTAAATGAATTTGTAATGGGATTTTGTACTTATTAAGAAGCTTCTACAGTGGAAAAGTGAATGTTTTTTAAAATTATTTTCCTCTTAATTAATTCTATAACCTTGACTAGACTAAGGAAATTAATGGTTTGAGAGCATTGACAATATTTTGTTGTTTTTTGTATGGAGCAAGCTATGAAAATTAAAGAAGAAACAAGAGCTTTGGAATATTGCTTACCACAGCATATTATGCAGTAATTTGCAAAGAAATAAAGATGCTATTGCGTCCACAGTCCATGCATGACGTCCATATAATATTTTGTGGATATATTGATTCTCTTGTAGTATATAGGTTTCTACCAAGATAAAGCATCAAATTTCATGAAAATGAGAGCTATGTGAGGAGCTATGGCCTTTTTAAAACTACAATAGACCACAGTTTTGTCATTACTAAGAGATTAATTGTGAGGGAACTTCATTTTTATTTTTATTTTCATTATCAAGCTGTTACATATAATAAAAATTAAAAATAAAAAAACACTAGTGCCTGAGAGCCAGGACAGGTCCGCTAGAAGTGTTGTCTCCTCAATGAATTGGATTAAACAAAACTTTCAATAAATTTGTGAAACTTCGTTAAAAGACAAGAATTCAGGGGATCGTTCTCACTAAATTAGCTTAAGTTAAGCCAATTATTTTAGCCGACTTCTTCTCGCATAATAATTTAATAATTGATTTAAGAGACATTTCATCTACCAAAATTGAATAAACATAAATAATTAAGAATATGATGAGTCAAACAAGCTAAAAGTTGAAAACGTTGGGCTGCACACAAGAGATAGCCACCTGCCTCTTCACAACTTGCTAAGATCGAATCTTATCTTTGAGTTATATTTATTTGGAGATCTAACTATTAAATACCCGGTTATTATCTCCAATCATACTCTAGTTTTTAAGAATTCTTTGTAATAATAAGCAATCTGCTAAATATTCTGAAAAGAATATCCTTACCAATATTAAGGAACTTAACAAAGTGTAATTTGTCCTATTTAAGACAACTCATTAAAATTTTAGTTGTAGAGTCACTACACTGAAAAATTCAAATGGATATGTAAGATTGAAGTTTTGATATGATGTCATAATTTCAAAAAATCTAGTCTCCTATTCTTGATTTTCTATCATTAAATAACAATGTCAAAATAATGTGCACTTTCTTAAAAGAATATGGTAAAATAGACGTCTCCTCATCTTACATTTTACAAAAATTATCAAATTAAATTTTTACCACAAGAACACGCATGTATGTGTGTATATATATATATGTATATATGCAAAAGAAAGTTAACTATCGTATTCTTAATTTTATAAAGATAAAAATATGATGACTCATAAGGTGGATAGAATAAAATTGATAGTCAAGTTAACTTGAGACAAGTTAATCACAATTCTTTATATTATAAAGTGATAATATTGACATATCAAACATCATTGGTAAAACTGGAATGAGCTGGAAGCTAGAAGAGGGGCAAATTTGTGACACAACAATAATGGACATTAATTGGAATAAAAATAAAAATTCATTTTGGAGGTAATCTTGATAAAATAACAAGCAAATAAGAATTTCTTAGTTAGAAAGGTTACGTATGGTTGTAACTATAAATAGACATAGGAACAATCCGACCATGTGAGTGAGGCTGCGTCAATGACCAACAAAAAGAAAGAGATCGAGAAGTATAGACTAATGATTCAATTCCACAATCCACAGTTTAATTTTAGTGGCCAACCACAACTCATGGAACAAACAACACCGTCTTAGACGCAACAGGTTAAGGATTTTGCATGTGTTTCAACAATTTCTAAAGTAGTTTGGACAGATTGATGAGACCTACCACTCAAAAACTATGCAAATGCAACAGACATTCTCAAGACCAAATTGACATTGTCTTTACGGTCTGAGGTATAGAAAATGGAAGCTACCAGTTACATGAATAGCACATTTGTTGTTATGACTAGCTGACAAGATATAAAAACCATGAATGGAACCAAATTGTGGAGATTTTCATTTTTTTCAACTGGAAGACATTTAAGTGCCTAAGAACATGGCCCAGCTGTTATCGTGCCGAGCTTATTGTGTTAATTATGAGTTACTATAAACTATTGTCAAATGTAAGTAAGTGAGCACTTCCTTATTTTCCCACATTTTCAATTTTTGTTCTACAATTGTTGCATTATTATTTTTTATTTTTTTCCTACAGGTTTAAGTGGTACCTGGTAGGTTGTTGAAGCTGCTGAGCTGGAGCTTGTCTGGCATCTCTGTCCACTGTTTCTGTCTGAATATTCAATAAAAAAAGAATCAAAACTGAAGCGAACTACAAAAACAATGCATAAAACTTGTTCTGGGTTCAATTCCCCAAATTCATGGATTATGTTCAGTTTTGATATGCTAAATTCTGCTTATGATGTTTTCAGTTGTTCTGGGTAGTAAATTCTGTTCAAAACCACAAATCTCTTTTGAGGACTACTTTGGTAACACTACTGAGAAACTGTAAGGAGTGGTAACGAGGTGGTTGAAACTATAAGGAGTTTTCCAAAAAAGTAGAGTTTAGTGTAATAGTATGTTCAAATAAAAATAGCTGTAAAGATAGTTCAATTGTTGAAATGACCAACATATGCATTAACCGAGTAATTAAAACTACTGCAATATATCATATTCGGTTGACCTCTTCGACAAATCAAACCGACCTCATTTGCAGAAACAACATCTGCCTGGTCAATATAGCATAACAAATTCGATCAAACTTAACGGCAAATCTAGTCAACCCAATCTACATTTTACCACAATTTTATTATTATTATTATTTGCAAATTCAGACCCTCTCAGGAACCTACAAATCTCACATGAGATATTAAGCCCTTGCACAAATCAGCTCCTTAAAAATCTAAGCAGCAGCTTGCCTCCTTCAAGTCCCCATTTAATGGTTTTTACCAAACAAACTTACTCAAGTAATCTTTTAAGTTTTGTTTACCTGACATCTCTTTCAAGAAGACAACAGTGTTACCAAACAAGCACAAAGTAATATCACTTGCCAGAAAGAAAGAGAAAAATTCCAAGGTGACCTCAGCTGCTACAGAATAAAACATCAAATCCTCAAGTTGTAATTAAGTAAACAAAACTCCATCATTGACTTTTGGTAATTAGTCTTAACATGTTAAAGTCAGTAGAGGATTTGTCCTGTAAAAAAAGATAATACCTAAAAATCTCTTTCTTACTATAAGAGAGAATTATTATTCATGACACAGAAGATATTAAATGAATGGTTAGGGGACCTGCATGCCAATGACATATTGACATGGAACCCGCCATGGACGCCAAGGAAAAAACAAGAAAAAGCTTCAGTAGCCATCATGGACCCAGTTGCAAGTCCCTTAATTTATCCCCTTATACAGACACTGACCGCTTCTATTTTTTTCTCATTTCAACTATGGCTCTTACCACCAAAAACACGTTGGAATGTGTCAACTTTGAGACCCTGCAGAATTAGCCAACCCTCTTGGTCACTCTGAATAATGATCCACTTGGAGCAGTCTTTCTCATTCTACAAAACCTTGCTCCTTATCCGAGCTTCATGACAGTAAGAAGAAATATTCATCACGCTATGTTCAGTTGCAGGGCATTTGGCCGTGCCAAAACACCTATCCTATCTGCCATCTCAGTTGCTGCTATATTCTTCATAATCCTCTATGTCAACAGCATCATTTCCATCTCCCTATTTTCTTATGCATTCAAAACTAAACAAAGTCCCGAGGGTCTGCAGATTCATTCAACCGAAAGGTTAATGAAGTCGATTATCGGTACCTTACCACTGCATGCCATGCTAGAAGAGATTGGTGAAGATGATGATACTGCTGATCAAAAGCCTCCTGTCCCGCCCTTAAATCTCACTGAAGAGGAAAGAATAGCATGGTTCCGGGAGAAACTTCCCGGATTTGATATCTTCAAGTCCAACAACTTGACAGGGCAATTTCATGGTCGGGTTGTTGAGTTTTTCAACGAGTGCGAAGTAAAGTTCTACATGACATGGATTTCAGCTGCAGGGTCTTTTGGGAGAAGAGAGTTCATGTCCGTGGAGAGTGTTTTCAAAACCCACCCTCATGCGTGCTTGATGATTATATCAAGAACCATGGACTCTGGACGCGGGTACAGGATGCTGAAGCCACTAGTTGATCGCGGGTTCAAAGTCATTGCAGTCACACCAGACTTGCCTTTTCTGTTCAAGAACACTCCTGCTGAAGCTTGGTTCAAGGAGATGAAGAGTGGAAACAAGGACCCTGGTGAGATTCCTCTAGCTCAAAATCTATCCAACCTCATTAGACTTGCGGTTCTCTACAAGTATGGAGGTGTATATGTGGACACAGATTTCATAGTTCTAAAGAAGTTCACAGGGTTGAGAAATTCAATTGGAGCACAAAGTATTGATACGGTGTCATCGAAATGGACCAGACTGAATAATGCTGTTCTGGCCTTTGATTCAAATCATCCACTTTTGTTGAAGTTCATGGAGGAATTTGCCTCAACTTTTGATGGAAACAAATGGGGGCACAATGGCCCTTACCTAGTTTCCAGAGTAAGTGCAAAAGTTGAAGGAAGACCGGGTTATAACTTCACAGTCCTGCCTCCTATGGCCTTCTATCCGGCAATTTGGACTAAGATAGATGGGTTTTTTAAGAAGCCACAAAACCGGGCAGAGTCAAGATGGATGGAAGTTAAGCTTGCTCAGATTAGCAGAGCAACCTACGGAGTACACCTATGGAACAAGGCAACTAGGCAATTAACAATAGAAGAGGGAAGCATCATGGCCAGGTTAATCTCAGACCACTGTATCATTTGTGAAGACACATATAGTTCTTGAGAGCTCTGTAAATGAAAGCAGAGAGAAAACAGACAATCTCTGTTGCTCAAATCAGCTTCGATTTCAGAGCTTGTTTCATTCTTTTCCAATTTTTCTTTTGTCAGTTCTTGATGTAAATAGATCATTGTTCAACAGTGAATTTCATAAATGTAAAGGGTGGTTATAAGTATTCAATTCTTCAATGCACATGTCAAAAATCAACAATTCTTTGGGAAGCTTTTCAAAATTTGAATACAAAAGTGTGTCCTGATATCAGAACTTTCTACCACAAATCATAATCCTAACCCGTCTCAATTTGAATCTAATTCTTAATCCTCTCCATCTCCAAGAACTAAATCTTGGCAATCTCCTAAATGTCTTTTTCCTGGTCAACTTCCTCTTGCTAATTCTTCCACTTCTATTCTTGAAGCTGAAATCTTCATTCATGGAGCTATTGTGTGAACCGCATCTACTTTGTCCGTCACTTCCATGACCGTTGGCGTATCCAATCTGCTGCTTGACGGAAGCCCACGAATCGTGAATTTCCTCATCTGTATCACTACCCCACAAGAGTATAGGCTTTACAACGGGTGAACCACTGTAATCCACAAAATGTTTTGCCAAACTAGTATGTTCCATGTCAAACAATCTCCTCAGAGAGGTACTGCCTCCTTTCATCAACTCAAACAAGTTATCACTTCTACGAGAGGAAGAGAATGAAGAGCAGGAAGCAGCTGATGAGGACAAGGAAGCGGAAGAACATGAAGACCAATACAGAGATTTCTGGTACTCTATAATCTTCCTGATCCTATCCTTTTGAGATTCTACGTCAGTGATGCAAGAGCCCACTTCATCCTTCTCCTCTGTAATTTCTGATATCATGATGTTCTAAAAGGGTGTTGGTTTAGGTTTGAGGCCAACAGGGATGACAAGAATGGTTTTTTCTATGCTACTAATACCAATATAACAGGATACCTTATCAGATGGTCACAATGAACAAGGACGGACAGAACTACCGACAAAGAAATTGGAAAGCCGGCTATATGAAACAATTAAGATTGTTTTCAGGGAAGGTTAGTATATGGAGGAGTAGACAAAGTCTGAATATTTTAACCTGTCTCTGATAGAAGATCAATGTAGATCCTCTAAAAAGAGCATCCATCAAGATATTTTTGAAAGGACGTCTGAGTTACGGCAGATAAAACAAATTCCAAATATGATCATATTCTAATTAATAAATGACTTGTTGAGTTTTCCTCCAATTGACATGCTGATATGAACACAGTACTTGCTAGGAAAAGTGAAGAACTTTACTTTTAAAAACTAGGATAAGCACACTTACTAGCCACATCATAAAACCTTAACATATTTCTCAAATCCACCAATGTAAAAGTAATTGGTCTTGTAATATGTAGTAATGTATAAACTCTAATTTAGGAAGAAAAAAAAAAAGGTTGAAGAAGAGAGTGGGAGATACTAATGAATTGGAGACCTGAACACTTTCATCAATAGAAAGACAAATGGAAGAGGCCTCACAATTAGAAATAAGAGTCCATAGAGAAGAAAGAGATGACAATTTTATTGCGAGATTCAAACTGACCAAGCTAAATAAGGAGGGCAAGTTTCAATCTAATTCATTAGTGAAACTTTAGTCCAGACATCAAAGAGTTCTTACTGAAGTTAAAGCTACCCTTTTTCTATTCTTATGAATTTTATTACCCAAGGTCCCAAGTTATAATATAAAAAATATATTTCATAAAACCATAAACATTCACAACTAGTGAAGAAATCAACCTATTAAAACAAAGCAAAAAAACTTTGTACAAGTTCAAGCTAGACGAGAAAAACACACACAATATTAAGATTCACAAATTACATAAGCAATGAGTCAAAATTTGTTAAAGGTCTTTAAGCCGAGTTGGACTGACACTAGAAATTTGGACTTTCAAGTAGATGGTGCTTTATTAAGGGTTAAAAGGTATTTTGAGTGCCCAAACTTTTTCGCGAAACCCAATCTAGTGCCCAAACCTTGATTGTACCCAATGTAATA
>JAYMTE010000298.1:0-19947 GCA_036897545.1 Pelargonium fulgidum
AAAAATGGAAACAAGACACTCATTTTGGGACAAAAAATTTAGACAAATAGGACACTCATTTTGGGACGGAGGGAGTAAATAAATTCACACACATAATCTAATATAGAGCATCCAACATTAATTACATATTATTCCTACAAAACATATAAAAAGATTAAACAAAATTTCAACCAACCATTTCAAATAATATTACAAGTGTACATATTTAAACGGACTAAAATATAAACAAAAAGTTGTCTAAATGGCTGACCTAATATCAGCCTGAACTTTTTGTATCTCTTCTTTCAGCCAAGCAATTTCTGCCTTAAGGTCCTAATGAAAAAGAAAAGTATTCTTATTGTTAGTAACTGCTCGAAGGAGTTCGTGAGTGATATCAAAAGATAAAGTAAATATGTACTTACAAAGACACTGATTCGGAAGATATTGAAGAAGCAAGTTGAAAATTCCATGGCATCACCCGGGCAAAAAATAAATATATAACCACATTAGGTCAATACTGAAGATTTTTACTTTCAACGAAGAAAATACAATAAAGATCTAACTTCAATTTACAATGTTGGTCACTACCCAAAAGTAATAATAAAAGGGCTCATACAGAGTTTTTAACCCCATAGAAATCACACGCATATCCATTTAGCTACTCTTTACTCTGCTTTTGTTTTTTTTCAGGGTGAGGGTGTAAATAATGGACAACACCTTACATTTTGGTCATTATAAAAAAAAATCCCTTATTAAGGAAAAAAATAAAATACAATTTTTTATTTGTTACAGCCTAGGAATTTATTTACAACAATCTATATAGACCTGAAATTTAAATATGCGGGACAAAAAATAATAAGTGGCGCCATTGGCTTAGTGTTTTTTTTTAATTAAAAAAATTGAATGTTAGATTCTTTTTACGGTATTGGATTCATGACAGTCCCTCATAAATTTGATCATAATCACATATATAGATACCGTTGGTCTTGAATTTGTTCTTCCGTTTCCCGCTTTATCTGGTTTAAAATCGCTCTCAAGTACTGCAAGAAAAATGTATAAATAAAATTGGGTCACTTGTACATCTAATAACATCTGGTTCTAAAATATTACAAACTATTGTAGGGAGTGTATCAGCTTGTTTACAATCAAACTATATATTCTTAACCAGTTTTGAACAAACAAACAAAAAAATCTAATAAAATTCTTATTATTGAGAAAATGTAAAAAACATTTTTTTTTTTTTGAAAAAACAAAAAAAAAAAAAAAAAAAAATCTTATTTTGTAACAATAGTTCCAGAATTATTAGATATGAATAAGGAATTAAAAGTTAACAAAAATAAAATAAAATGATTCGAGACAGTGAATAAGAAGTTGATTAAGTAGTTTGTTTACCTCTGAATCTGGCAAAGGGCTTCAAATGTGACAGTAGATGACAGACACAAAGAACAATTAATTAGTTTCATGAACATAACCAAATAAAAATCACATTAATTTTCATCAAATATAATAAAGAAAAAGATATAGAACAAAATCTCCTTGAGAGAGAAAGCAAAATCTTAATGCAACATAAAAGGATTGTAATAATAATTCATACAACTGTCTTATCTCATCTGGCAATTCTACGAATCGGGCTAACACATCTTCAATCCTGTATTAAGAATTCAAAACGAGAAGAAATAAGAAGCAAGATGAGACGTAATGTAGGGTTTAAGAAAATACTTCTCGAGAAACACAACCTTTTGTCACCAGAAAAGTGGCTAAGGCGGCCAGAGGGAGAAAAGGATATATATGCTACATCAACATCACACAACACGAACATCTCCAAGGCCTTTTTAATGAGTCCGTTTCTACGCTTGGCGTAGCATAGTTGGCGAGTAGAATCATCTTCCAGATACATCATCTCACGGCGAACCATAATTTCCTCTAGGGTGTGACAGAAATGCACCAAGACCAAGAAAGGGAATTTTTTAGTATATACGAAAAATATGATTTCAGACCCACAATTGCAATAGCTTAATTGTGGTTCATTCACTGAACTTAACAAGTAGAGCTGTTTCTTTATTTAGTTAAATTGAGATACATATCATATTTGCTAAGTTTGTTTGTTTGTTTGGTAAGTGGTTTCTGATTAGGAGGAACATCAGTGGAAAAAGGCGAATATGTTAACTGATGACAACGGAAAAGCATTTGAGGCAAAAGTAGGACTAGGAGTAGCTGTTTGCTGTTGTTTGTATGTTTTATTGTTATTTGTTGGTTATATAATTGGTGGGCTATTGCTTGTTTGTGAAAATGCAGTCTTAGAAACTGCATGGCGAGCTGAGTGTGAAAGTTAAAAATCAATATTGACTGGAGTCGCTCTGCAGGTTGATGCCCTTGCCAACAAGATTTGCAATCGCATGAAACTCCGTCTTCCAAATCTTCTCTCTCTGGGTACTTAAATCTTTTGATATACTCTTGTGATTTGCTTTCTGTGCATTGTTCTTTCAGAGGCTGCCACATATAGTTTTGCACAATTAATAATATCTTTTTTCTTCACACAAGGACCAAAATGTTATTGGGTTATGGAATTATATCAATATTGTCTGGGGTTAAGATTTGTGAATCGTAATATGTTTACTGAATTAGCATTTATTTCTTTGTGGAGGGGGCTGTACGTATGTAGAATACTCATAAGATTTAATACTAGTCTGGTTGAAAAGATACTTATTAAATTGAAAGTTTTTTCTTTCTTTGGTTCCTTACCCCAAAATACCTAAAGGCACACAATGTGTAAGCAGTAGAGCACATAAATGTGCTTTTGGTTGGAGCATTTGCTTAGCAGTAAATGATCGCTTGTACCATAAAGAACTAAATGCTCTCCTCCCATCTGTTACAAACTTGTTATTGTGCCATCATCTTCTTTCTCCTTCTATGAAACCATTTCAGATCTATTCACACATTTTGAGCCTATGGTCATTATATGTGGGGATTTTAGTGCATCTCTTTTGATTATACCTTAGTTCTTAATTCTACTATTGACTTTATACTAATTCTCATTTTTCATACATATTACAATGCAGACTAAAAGGAAGGTATCAAGTTGTCCAGGATGAATTAGCAAGACTTGGTGAGTCAATGGTAGAAGGTATTGAAGGTACAAGAGCATTAGCTTTGCAACTGTGCCAGGACAAATTTCTCCTACATATTGCAGGTGAAGAGGTAACCATTTCAGAACTAGCACATTCAATCCTGCAAGATAATCATTGTATAAAGCCAGGAACAATATACCTTTCTATAGTCTATAGTGGTCTTAGTTTAGCATTGAGTTATCTGTAAAATAGGAAATGACCCTTAGAATATTAATATCAGTTTGCTTCTTTAATAACATTTAGCATCAGAGGTTTAAGCAACAATAATACATAACTTAGTGTCAATTCCTGTTTGCTTCTTCCTGGTGTTCACATCTTATTATCGACCTAAACTGTTTGGCAGTACACCCTTAAATTAGTTGATATGATTGATTTGGGTTGTCATGAAACAAAAGAAATGCATGATATTCATACGTTACTGAGATATTCATTCTGCTAATTAACGTTTTCCTACTTTCTCACAGGTTGTTTACCTGTCAAACTAAGAATTTCCAGAGGCTGCAGAGTGCTGAAATAGAAAAGGTAAAATGGTTAGACAGGATTGATGAAAGATAATTTGATGTTCTGTTTTAATTTTTTTTTCTTGTAATGCAACATGATATTATCTGCTACTTCTTATTAGCAGTACGTTGCTATGTATCTGTCATTAATAGTGATCTTTTTTTTTCTTGTTGGCAATCTCTTTTTCTCATCCTATTTATGCTGATATTTTTCTGCTCCGAGATTGAAGAATCACTTATTTTCTTCCCAGTTAAAGATTACAATTTTTTTTAATTTTTTTATTATTTTAGGCTCCTTGATTTTTATTCATTCATGCTCTTTATGAACGTTCAAGGGCTCTATATGAACTTTCAAGGGCTCTATAGCATGGATCATATTCGGCAATAAGTTTGATTGTAAACTTTTCAGGCATGGCACAGTCTTTCCAATCTAAAGGTGTCAAGCAAAACCTACATGAAACCTGGAAAATCTGTATCAGTTATTAATACCGGTGCCGCCTTTTCTAATGGTGTCGAAAGAACTAGCGTACAGAGCTCATATAACACACACAATAATTTTGAACGTTTGCAAGCACACCAAGACTTAAATGAAGCCAATGCCAGACATAATGCATGTGTATCTCGCCCTAGCAATTTATTCCCATCAGGTGATAACAGAGCCGCAGAAGCTGGAAATGGTCTGGGCTCCCGAAGTGAATTTAAAGAACAAGTTGGGAACAATTCTCATTCTCAGGCTGGGCCATATACTCTGCATAGTAAAGAAAGAAAGGAGTGCTATCAGGTTTTATCTACTGGCATTGATGATGATTACGAAGTTCTTGAGGTAATTCACATACTGGTTTAGATTTCGGCAAACCAAATGATGGCTCGATGGAACATCAGTGAATGTACCAATTTTGGCCAATTTTTGAATTTTAATTTGACCTCACATGTACTTCCCGACTCCTGTTACAGAATAGTAATTCATTAGACTCTTACATACTAAGAGAGATGTTTTTAGGTTGCGGATTTATACAAGACTATAGCCTGCTTTTAGGTAGTTGTAATTGAGACTCGGAAGTCATACTCTGGTATGTTTGTTTATTAGGTATCGACTCACATGCATTTATCTTTCTCACACGATAACTTTGGGTTTCAGAATATTGATGTGGACCAAATACTTATGGAACACTACCAATCAACTTCCACACCTCAACCATCTGTGTCTAAGCTCCCACCCATTACTCCTGTTCTGGATAAGAATAATTTTGCTAGACAAGAGGAGAGCTTTTTGCCGCCAGAATTATGCTCAAATTGCAGTCATGGTCTCAAGGCATGTATATTGTTTTTTTATAATAATGACTTTTATCTTCTACTTTTAATTTTTGCTAGAATCATTTTGATGACATCTTAATATGCTATCTGCTTGTTATATATGCCTGATCCGTTAACTTAATACAGCTAGGACTTTGCCCCGAAGCAGCTTTTCATGTGCAGGAAATGAAGGACATGTTAATTTCTATATCAAACGAACTTCTTGACAATGTTAACAACCTAAGCCCTGCACAGATAGAGAAGCTTCGTGTAGAAAGGTTTGCTTCATTGATCCCTTTTCCTTTAAAGTTTAAACCGCCATAGAGAAAAACAGCGATGATTTGTTATTAGACAAGTATTGTTCATATGTAAGTGCTAAATAAATTTAAAAAAAACAATTTTGCAGATTGAATCATAGACTTATGACTATCTTTCTTGCACTGTTTTAATTTGTGTTCTCCCAGCATACCTTTAAGTGACACATAACAAAAATCTGTTGGATTTATGTATGTTCTTTGTTAGGTTACAGTTGAATAAGCAAATTCAGCAGCTAGAAAGGAACCATCGTCCCACTTCAGTTGATGAGGAAAGACAAAAGGCGCATTTTTCTGCATCCACAACACCCATGTCTTTCCAATATGCAACTCCTCAAACAGCTACATACAGGATAGATCCCATGAGATTTGATGCCCAGGTTCATTTACGTAATGAGCCAGCAGGGCATGAACAATGGAATAATTCATCTGTCGACAGATATAGTGCTCAATCAGGTCCTGTTGAAAGAGAACAATACATACCCAAGTTTGCTGAAGTAAATTATATTGAAGGTTCAAATGACAAAAAGTGGAGTAGTGGGAATTTTCCCTGGACAAAAAAGCTGGAGGTACTTATCTGGACTTACTGATTCCCAACATGTTATGCCTATCCTCCTGATTCTTGTTTACCCGCTTCCACTTTCAGGCCAATAACAAGAAAGTATTCGGAAATCACTCGTTCCGTCCCAACCAAAGAGAGGTCATTAACGCTACAATGAGTGGATGTGATGTTTTTGTTTTAATGCCAACAGGAGGAGGGAAGAGTTTAACATATCAGGTAAGCCTCCATAATTTATGTTGCTTCAGTGCTTCTTCAGTATGAAATATGGTGCTGTCTGCCAGTTTTGCAATCTCTTTTTTGGCATGATAGTTCTTAAACTTTTATCTCTACTAGTTTTCTGATGTACACTTTGAGTTAAATCTGAAAGAGGGCAACACTGTATTTGAAGAATGGTAATTGACTTATTAAAATAAAATTAGAAAATTAGACCGATAATGCAAAATATTGAAATGAAATGACTACAGTTTTGTCTTTTTCCAAACATAGATATCTCTTGATGAATCCATCCATTCATAATTTTTAAGTAACAAGTAGTGATGATATTTAACTTCTTAAGTTGTGCAGTTACGACATTTGAATAATAATTTTCATATTTTAATTTTGTGGTATGATTACTTTATCACAACCTTAAAACACTTTTTTTTGTCGCAATGTAAAAAAGGTAAGAGTACAAAGACAAGTGTGAACAAATAGGACTGATTTTCTTATATAGATATCAGTCTACTAGGTACAAGACTTTTTTTTTCTTCATTTACTTGTACATTATTACCATGTTGTGTTTTTATGGTTCTGCCATCTTAACTACTAGAGTACTGCCGTACTGGTCATATTCAATGTATGGGAGGCATGATACACTGCTATTGTTTTCTGGTTGCAAGATCTCTAGTTACAGAACTGCTTTTCCAAGATTTGATTTGCACTTTTGGCCTTTTGGGTGCCGTTTGTTATAATTACTTGCCACCGGGAATAAAACTTTTATTTAAAACTGCTATGTCACATGAGTTTTGTTATGTTGCAGCTCCCAGCTCTTGTTTGCCCTGGAGTAACATTGGTAATTTCTCCCCTTGTCTCACTTATCCAAGACCAAATAATGCATCTGTTACAGGTAATGTTTGCTGCATTTTACTCTTTTCTCTTATTTGATGCATTGCTGATAATGTTCCGCCCTTATTTTGTTGTGGAGTTCTCGACAACTGTCCATCTAACAGTTATTTCTCCCCTTCTGGTTGCATTATAGGCAAATATACCTGCTGCTTACTTAAGCGCTAATATGGAGTGGGCTGAACAGCAGGAGATTCTTAGAGAACTTAGTTCTGATTGTTGTAGATACAAGCTGTTATATGTCACACCAGAGAAAGTAGCCAGGTGAGTCTTTATTTTCTGCATTAAGTATTCTGGTCTTAAGTTATTTAAGCAGCTTTAACTGTTTGATGTGCTCTATAGCCAGAGAAGTTAACCAAAAGTGACACATACGTTTTCAATAACTATCATTGAGCTAGGTGTTACCACTATTTTTTAAAATTTATTTTGCAGAAAATTCATCAGAAAAGGGTGCTATGTAATTCAGAATAATGCTAAAACAATCAAATATAAGAAGGTTTAGTTCAGGCGTTGTATGTCAACTAAAATTATGTGTAGCTTATGCTGGCAGTTTACTTTTCAAAATGAGAATATTATCTTTTCCATGTAAGTACTGCCTGCATTGACATTGAGTTGTTTAGTCTTAGATTTTCTGTTGCATTATCCCACTTAGAATACCAGTTACAGACTAATCTATGGCCTCATGGAGTCACTAGCTTAGAGTGTTATAGATGCTTACCGATAATGAATTTTTGAATACTTGTTACTTTCTGCACTGAAGGCAAAATGAAGTCTGTATACCACCAATCAATATATGAGGGCAGAAGACAGATATTATCCTTGCTTCCTTGACCTCATTATTTTTATACTTTGAAGTATTATCCACCCCTTGTCCTTGTTTTGGGAAACTGATATTGGTGCTTCAGTGACAACAGTTTGTGATTTTATTATTTTTTTGCAAAAGACAGTTGCTTTATACAGTGATTAATCAGGACATGAGAATTAATCATTTGCTGCTGATTTTTGGTAGTGAACCCCAATGTAAAATGCGATGATACAGCAGGTCATGCCTCTTTTAATGTTTCCAAGTTCATTTATGGAAAGACAGTGCTCTTTTTTTCTTTGGTGAAAATTAATGGTATACATGCTTGTGCTGACATTGAAGTCACTAATTTGTGCATTCAAAAGGTCTTCTGAATGACTTCAGCGCCTGTGCGGTGCCAAACATTCTGAAACATAACCATTTTGACTGCAGGAGTGATCTTCTGCTGCGACACTTGGAGAGTTTGCATGCTCGTGAGTTTTTAGCCAGGATAGTTATCGATGAAGCTCATTGCGTTAGCCAATGGGGGCATGATTTTAGACCAGATTATCAGGTTTGAATTAAAAAAAAAAACAGTTTTTTCTCCAGATAGTATACTTTTTGTTGACTAAGTTGACTGAAAACTGTTCAGGGCCTTGGCATCTTGAAACAGAAGTTTCCAAATACTCCAGTGTTAGCTTTAACTGCCACCGCCACTGCCAGTGTAAAAGAAGATGTTGTCCGAGCTCTTGGTCTTGTTAATTGCATTATTTTTCGGCAAAGTTTTAATCGTCCAAATCTAACGTAAGTATTTTACGTACTGAATGAAGATAATTAAACTATAACTGATTGTTAGAACACTTGATATAAAACTTTCAGGTACTCTGTCATCCCTAAGACAAAAAAGTGTGTAGAGGAGATTGACAGGTTCATTAAAGAAAACCATTTCGACGAGTGTGGAATTATTTATTGTCTTTCAAGAATGGACTGTGAAAAAGTTGCTGAGAAATTACAGGTCTTCTCTCTCTCTTGAGAAAATTATATTATGGGTTATAAACATATGATTCTGTACTAGTTCCTACTTTCAAATTTGCTTGTTTATAACTGTCATTTTTTTGAAGTTTATTTGTGCTCTTTGACATTTTTGGAAGTTTGTAGTCATTTAATCATGAATACACGTTCCTTTGGGTTTTTATTGCATACCTTCTTATCTGTAAAAGAACATTGACTTGGTAATCTGTACATGTACCTTTTTTTATGCTTTAGTCCGAGTGATTTTTTCCTTGTCATAAAAGCAGGAACCAAAGGAAAATAAAGAAAATGTAATAAGTTAAGAATGCAATGTACATTTTAAAGTTCAATTCATATTCCTACAAATTTTATTTGCATCATCTTCCAGGAATGTGGACATAAAGCAGCATTCTACCATGGTACCATGGACCCTGCTCAACGTGCTTTTATTCAGAAGCAATGGAGTAAAGATGAAGTCAACATAATTTGTGCTACAGTTGCATTTGGAATGGGTAGGTATACTAATTTCACTTGTAATCATTGGACAACAAAATGAAAGCATGTATTAACATAGTTATTTCAGGTATCAACAAACCAGACGTCCGCTTTGTAATTCATCACTCTCTCCCAAAATCTATTGAAGGCTACCATCAAGTAAAAAGTTATTTACCACCTTGATTTAAACAGAAATGATTTTGTTTCCTTCTGAATATGTTTATATTCTGTTCAACAACAGTGAACTGTGCTGCAACATTGGCGGAATATCTAATATTAGCTTTTTATTTTGTTGTAGGAATGTGGTCGTGCTGGTAGAGATGGTCAGCGTTCATCTTGTGTGTTGTATTACAATTACAGTGACTATGTAAGTTTTGATCTATTCTGGCATATGATGATTAAGACTTGATACTGTTGATTAAAAAGTGAATAAGCTGCATATAATGGTGGAACCTGTTAGAGCATAAAAAGTAAAGTGAGCCTTTAACTATCAGCTTAACTTTTTTGTTGAGATGGTCTTTATCTTGGTAACAGTCTTATTCACATAAAGGTCATTAGTTTGAGTACCGTTGCTGCCACCCTAATTAAATTTCAGCACAAGGCAATAAAAAGACTTGTGCATAGGTGCTTGGGCACACAAGCAAAGCGATAATGGGTTGCATTTGAGGGGATATGTTAGAGTATAAAAATTAAATTGAGCCTTCAATTATTTGTTTAATCTCTTAGTTGAGTTGTTTTTTTATATCTAAACAAAAATCACACTCTACTATTAAGGTTGACATTTTAGTATGGGACGCCCAAAGCAATGCTTGTAGACGACTAATCGATTACTGAAATTTAACATTGTATTAGAGCTGATCGATTTGGGCTTGTGGGCATGTGGCCCAATTGAGCAACCTCCCCTTGTGGTCCCCGCTTTGCTTGTAGGATATGCCTACAGGGGATCACATGTAGAAGAAATATGCCTACACATGAGAGAAGGGTATTGATTTAAAAAGTGAATAAGCAACATATAATGTCAGAAGCCAAATCATCCTAATAAGACACAAGCTTTTGTATGTAACCATTATATAAATTTAACATATGCAATTTTTTCCCCTTTGGGGGTGTTTTGATATGGAGGTCCAACGAGCCAATGAACTAAAGGATAGGCGGGTCTCTTGTAGTCCATTACCCCTCCCACTCCACCCAATAGGATTCACAATCTCATTAGAAAAATTCTTAAACTATTGGGGTGCCCCCTTGGGAGCTCAATACTTTAATTTTTGGCTTTTTGCTGATCTTCATGGTTGTCTTTATGTTTCTTTCCGAGTCATAATGTCTGTCTTCTTGCTGTTTTTCAGATAAGAATCAAGCATATGCTTAGCCAAGGAGTAATAGAGCAAAGTCCTTTGACCTCCGGATATCATCGAGCGAATGTGTCAAATACTGGGAGAGTAGTTGAAACAAATACTGAAAATCTCATGCGCATGGTAATTTGATGTGAACTTGTTGCCTGTTGCTGTTAAGAGAAAGCACTGATTAGGACACAATTACAAACACATACACATGACACAGAATGAATGCAATATTCACCATATAAGGAAAAAAAGCACACAGGACACGATATGTCGTGTTATGCCAAACACTATCCAAGCGCCTCACTAGCTGTCACTTAGAATTTGTCATTCATGTCTATTGGATTTTTTTTTTCTATATGTAGGGCACTACTTTTGAAGTATTCAGACTGTCTGCCTGATATCATTATCCTCCTGTGTAATAACAAGTGTTCTAATTTAATGATTTCAACTGGTGCAGGTTAGTTATTGTGAAAATGATGTTGATTGTAGACGTTTCTTACAGCTTGTTCATTTTGGAGAAAAATTTGATTCTGGCAACTGTAAGAAGACATGTGATAATTGTTCAAAAGTAACAAGTTTTATCGAGAAGGATGTCACGGAGAGTGCAAAGCAACTGGTTCGATAGAATAATAATTTCTTGGTTACCCTTTTGGTATGTATTAGAATTGAATTCACTGATTCATAATATCTTGCTTAGGTTGAACTGGTGAAGTCAACAAAACAACAATGTTCATCATCTCACATTTTGGAGGTCTATCGTGGTTCATTAAGTCAGCTTGTATGTCTTAACTATGGACTGATGCACATTGCTTTCTCTTTCAGCGCTTGTTTCACTCTTTAATTTTATATTTATGATACCAAATCTAGGTCAAGAAACATAGACACAACACTTTGGGCCTCCATGGAGCTGGGAAACATCTAGGCAAGGGTGAAGCCTCCCGTATATTGCGTCATCTAGTTACTGAAGATTATCTTTCGGAGGATGTTAAGAAAAGTGATATTTATGGATCTGTTTCATCAGTACTGAAGGTTCTTACGTTATTCATCATTAGCTTGTTCATATTTTATTGTTCTAATTGAAAGAGTTAATATTTGATCTCATTCATTATTTTCCATCTTTATGTGCGTGAAAATTGATTTACTCAATTGGTCTTCAGGTGAATGAATCAAAGGCTAACACTCTCTTCTTTGGTGGGCAGAAAATTCTGCTGAGGTTTATCTCTGTGGTGTCCCTAATCCTGGTTCATTTTTATTTAAAACTTTTGTCTAAGATGCTTGTTAAGAAGACCCATTCTTTAATTCCAGCATTATATGTACACTTCCTATCATGTTTACTAATTGACTCCATCCAGTTTGCAGAACTTATCGCTTGCTTTATTGATCGCTCCTATTTAGTGCTCAATATATCAAAAATTGATAGTTATTGCTTATTGGTGCATGACTACATTTGTTATGTTTATTGTGAGATTATTTGCTGAAAATGTTTATGGCTCTTCCATAAAAACATGTGTGAACGCTTACAGATAAAGCTGATAGATACATGGGGATTGAGTTATGTCATTATTATTTAGGTCCAGGTTTACAATTTGAACCCATCCTAGCTTACAAAACCCAAGATATGCCTCAATTATTTGATGCATATAATCTATAAAGTGTTGCCAGCTGTGCCTTGTAATTTTCTTGTTTGTGTAGGATGAAAATTTGTATATTTAGTATATTGAGTTGCTGGTGTCAATTTCTCTAACCTTTATAATCCTACAGATTGTTTCCTACCTGTAGTTTCTAGACATTTTACTTTCTGTCTCAACACATGCAATGTGCTATGCTCATATTGACACCTCTTAATACTATGTAGATTTCCTTCCTCGAAGGTAGCATCCAAAACGAGCAAAGCTGAAGCAACTTTGGCAAAAGGCACCCTATCATTTGAGAAGCTTAGTCCTCTTCGAAATGACACTCCTGCCCAACCTCAATCTGAAGTTGACTTGGTACAAAGATACTCTCTATCCCAAGTTTCTTCCCTTTTAATCCTGTCTTTGAAATCATTTCTTACCTTGCTATCTGACTGTTGAAAAAACTCCATATTTCACTACAGAATCTTGCAGCCAAACTATACTCTTCCCTGCGAATACTTCGAACAAATCTTGTTAAAGAAGCTGGGGAAGGGGTTATGGCATACCATATATTTGGGTACGTTCCCAACTATTCTCCTATTGTTTACTCATGGTATTGTTAACATAGTATACAAAAAAACGGAACATTTAATGAAATTTACATTTGATTTGATATTGAAATTTATCTTTCTTTTTCTATGATATGTCCTATAACTTGCTACATTTTCTCGTTTTAGTAATGCTGTTCTGCAGAATATCAGCAAAAGAATTCCCAGAACAAAGGAAGAACTTCTTGAAGTCAATGGCATTGGAAAGTAAGTTCTAACTTCTACATCTTCCTATTGAAGTGATTACTTATTTGTTGTTATAACAAGCAAACTGCATGGTTTGAAACTGAATTAGGCTTAGCTTCCTCATACATTGATTACTTAATAAACAATTCATGTATTAGGGCTAAGGTGAGCAAATATGGTGACCGAGTACTAGAAACCATTGAATCAACCATCAGGGAATTCTACAAGACAGACAAAAACAGCAGTAGCAATGACACCACCGATTCCATGAAAAGGAGAAGGGACGAAAACGGGGATCCAAGTATAAATTTGGATGATGATGATTTCACCAGAAGTACGGGTCGGTCAAAGAGAGTAGCTAATAATCAGAAGCAACATTCTGATCAGGCTTACAACTCTACGGAGACCGAGTGTTACTACCAATGCTTAGATGATGATCTAGATTTTAATGGTGATGATTGTCAAGAAACGTACTCGTTTAGTAAGACTACTCAAGGTGGAAGAGTGCTGGGTACCTTCAAGAGTCAAGGGTAACAATTGAGGTTGCAATGTGTTTGAAAAATATGAATTCAAGAGATAGAAAATGCCATCACTGCCATCACTCAAAATTTTTCCAGTTACTTTAAATTAAGAACTGAATGGATGGCATTTGATTGTTAGGACAGTGTTCTGTTCTATTGGTGTATTATATATTTTCTAATGTGTACAGTTTTGTAGTACATCATTCCTAGGACAATGATCTGGGAATTGTGGTTTTTAGCTATGCTGATAAAATGAAATTTTGGTACATATATATGATATAACAGGGTATCTCATTATTTAGCTGGAAAGATTGAGTGCTATGAAATGGAGATTTAGTTGCTATCACTTTTTGATACTATTCTTAGATCCACTTGTAAAAGCTTTGTTATCATTTTTGCTTTCACCATATGCCAATGTGTGAGAATATGTTTACTACGGGTAAAATTTAGAAACTGATTCATAACAAGCGAACTTGTTTAGCAAAAGTAGTCATGAACTGAAAAGACACTGCCATTACAAAAGGCCATTAGGCGCATAAGACACTACCATTCAATACACAATATGGCCATTAGGTCATATTTTTTATCCCATTTGTACAAGAATTAGAACAAGCTGAAACTTCATATCTAAACACCATCTACACCATTTATATGGAAGAGTTCAGCACAGATATCTGTAATTCCACTATGTACAAACCAGTGCGTACCGTGTTTCTTTATTGTTATTATTGATAATAGTCAGATTAACTGTGCATATTATCAGTTAGATGTTTATACCATGGCTCATGAACACTGACTGAAACAGTGACTACTCTCATCAACACTTCGGCAGCTTTCATCACCTTTTCGATCAATGCTGCAGCTCCGACCTTTCGGAGAGCCATTCCAGCCAGTTGTTTACCACTGGATCCGCTTCCCCCGAGCACAACCCCTCTTCCAGCCAAGTAGACAGCATGGGACACCTTTTCAAACACAGCATCGCCGGACCGTAAGCTTTTAGCTAACATTGTTGCCATGACTACCTTTCTTGAATGAAGCTTCTCGGTATTAGCTACTTTCTCATGTTCTTTTGAGAACCTACTGAGTGTTTCAATTATCTCTTCGATGCTAGCATCTTCAGCGGTGTCCAAGAGATCCATTAGTTGTTCAGTGCATTTTGATACTATGCTTTCCATGTCTGCAGAGTTGGTTACCATTTGCTCGCTGATGAGTGTTTGTCGACAAACAAGAATGCTGCATTTTCATGTAATTTATGTTAATATATAGTAAAACGTATGGCAACAGGCTGATGCAAAGAAGCTTACCTGGTAGAAATAACAACGATCTTCTGAATTTGTGCTTGAATATCCCTTAACCTGGCGTGATGTAGATGGAACGTTTCGGGGAGATCTTCTTTTGTTAGACCTGATACCCGACTGACTAACTTTAACAAGCCAAGTCTCAAAAGTAAATCGACAGTTTCCCCCTTGCATTCCGCTGATTGGTCACCTAAGTTGCGAAAAAAAGAAGTCAAATGATCATTACCGCATTAAGACATGCATGGAAAATGATAGCAATTTGCTTATTAGTAAGGACTTGTACTTCCGTACCTGTAACATTTGCAGTAGCTAAATATGTTATTTGGCTTCCACTTGAATTGACCAGAGAATTTCCACCAGTTTGAAGGGTGGTGGAAGGAAGCAATCCATGACTTGAACTTCCGCAGGTTGTCAGAGCTGAGCAAAACCTTGTATGCTCTTCCCACTCTTGATCTTTGCAATTCCATATAGATGAAATCCACCCAACTGTCAATGGTAAAGCCGAGTAGGCATCAGAAAGAGGTCCACAACGGTCAGCAAATGCTTTCCTAAGGTAGTCCAGACCGGCAGGTCCTTTCAACAAAGGCTTCATGATCTTTATGCGAGCTTTGCTTATCTCTAGCTTCAGAGCCTATGAAGAAGAAAAAAGAATTCAAGATCTTACAATAAACGCACTGTACCGGAAAAGAAAAATCATTAGGTATACACACACTTGTGTAAACTATGAAACGAAAAAAAGATCTGTAAGTACCTGAATTTGCTCCAGGACAAAGCGCAGACCCTTGATCATAGCAATGATATGTGCATAGTTGGAAGCATCACAGCAACTGGTTTGACAGATTTCAGACAACTCTTTCAGTAAATTCTGGTGTGTGACCTTCATTTCATCATCATTTGCTGGAGCGCTGAGCTTCTGAAGAGTGACCAAAGCGAACTCAAGAATCTTCCCAAGGTATACAATGTCCAGACTACCCGACTTCAGAACCTTGAAGAACAAAAAAGAGAGGAATTATTAAAATTGAGTTTTAAGTATTAAGGTAAGTACTGGCTATTGGCTGCAGAAATGTAGAAAGACTATTACCTGAGAGAAAATATCCAGATCAATAGCTTCAACGATCTCACTTTTCCAGCCCTGCGGAGCAATCTCACAAATCTCGTCTCTAACCTCCCTCATGAGCTCAATAATCCTGTCATAGTTAGGATCATCTTGTTTCATGGAATCCATGATGTCATCCCAGAAGGCCTTCTCCATTGTTTCCCTCATCTTTTCATTAAAACAAAAAATGAAAGAGCATATCCGAGTCAAAACAATTAACAATCTCAAGTTATAGCTCGGAACTCCACTTATATTGCCCTTTCATCCATGTTAATGTGAAGAATGAACCTATTGGATATTTTGAATTTTCGCATGAAACTGGATACTTATAGGAGAAATAAGACAACAAAGAGATAAAATCCAACGACAACCCTCGTTCCCTATACCAAATACACCAAAAATATGCTAGCAGTGAAGCATGATACATTCTGAATATGCCAAAACAATGCCAACACTCTAATGATGATGAATTGATGATACCCAGCACTAACCTTAACAGTAATCTGATCTTCAGCAGGAGCATTCAAGCTATCCGTAAAAGCATGTTGCTCATGGAGAAGTTCATTGACAATCATTTCATTCTCCGTGGCCAACATTTCAACAGAACTAGATATTCTGATTGCAGAAGAATCATCCTTAAATAAGGAGCGAACTACATGTCTTGGCCTCTCAGTCTTCTCTATCAAATTATTTCTTGTGTCTGAGTTAGCAACAGAAGCACTAGCTGATGAACTAGGCGAGCTTGTAGACACATAGGGCATTGGTGACCCTGATAGGCTTCCATTCTCCTGTGCCTCGAAGAATTTAGTTCGTGTTTCAGAAATCGCATGTTCCATACGCTCAATCCCATCATCTCCACCCAAATGTTGCACTTTCTCCCTCAAAAGTTTTTTATCTTCTGAAACCTGCAAAGATCAATATTAATTACGCGAGCACAGAAAAGCTACAACTGGAAGTGAAACTTTGTTCAACTAAACAAGGAAGATGAAAAAGAATAAATACCGAAGCAAGTGTCGGAAATTTATACCATGAAAATGACAACAAACAGATTGCCGGAAATTAATAATCAGATTTATAAACTATTAAAATGCCTAAGCTTATTTTCTGCATATTATCAATATAAACAGTTAGCAATACCTGTTTCTGAATAGCCATCATATCATGAGTAAGAGGAGCACTTTCCCCCTCTGGAGTCATCTTGCAAGTTTGTATCATGGAGAGTTCAAGCTGACAGGCTGCTCTCACTAGGTCATCCACCAACAGTTGAGCATCCTTTACTTTCCATGCAACGAAGCAATTCAAGTAAGAGCACCATTCTTTATCAAATGCTGCAAGCTGGTTCCTGAAGGTCCAACGTTTTGGTGATGCAGAGTACGATTCTTCATCAGAACCCTGAATAGGACCCTCTAGCATAACTTTTATCAACAACTCAAACTCTCTAACAAAGTCTTCTGCAGATCTAGCCAGAGCTATCTCACGCTCTCCTTGACCACTGAAAACTGCATCTGGATGGCCTAATATCATGTAGGCACAGAGAACTACTCTAACAGGATACCTTGATGTTTTAGCAGGACTTCTCGCAACCGGAAGTTTGGCTGCCTCCTTAGATGAATTCACTGTCTTTTCTTTTCTCTTCATAGGAGTCCTCCTCGATGTAGCCCTTCTTTTTGGTGTAGCAACTCGTTTGAGTAGGTGACCAATGTTATCGAATCTGGACAGGTTATTAGTAGCACTAGCAGTAACAGTTCTGGAGACTCTAAGACGGCTCTCAAACCGATCAAGTAAAGCTTTCACAGTTTGAAGGGTTGCAGTTGATTCAATACGAACAGCAAGCTGCTCAAAAGGCATTGACTCAATGCTCTTTACATTAATTTCCAAAGCATTGTAAGCTTTTGCCAAGGTTAAGGTAGTTCTTCGAAACCTAAGGAATTGCCTCCAGCATCTATGAAAAGCAACATCATTAGGTAGTTCTTTGAAAAAAAAATCTGTTTTTCTCCAGTTACTAGAAAAGCAACAATAATATAATAAGTAAGAAAAGGTACAAACCCAGCTAATTTTCTGGAAAGAATATCTGCCTGCTTGTGATTCCAATTCACTCGAACGGAATTACGAAGCCTTCCTCTCTGCCTCAAGTATTCTGCTCTTTGTCGTCTTGCCTGATGAAAATACTCTATGAGAAGAGAGCAACTAAAAAATAACCATAAAAGCTCCCAAATAACAAATTATAGAATGAAAGATTTCAACTTCAGAAAAAACATACCCTCTGCAATCGATCTTCTAATTGGTCTCTCATCCTCCTCCTCTCAATCTCACGCTGACGTGAGACGGATTTGGCTACACGGTGCACTTGCAACACCCTAGCACATGCCCTGTTCTTTTCTGCTTCCAGTAATCCAAGCCGCTTCTTCTCAGCGGCTACACGCTTTTGCTGAATAGCAGCACGCATTTTCTCCTTATACTTACTTTCCCTAGCCATTCTTCGCACAATTGATTGAGATGACCTTTCCTTCAGAGTAGCCCTTCTTTGTTTCCGAGACCTGAGAATAAGCATTCTATTTTCTTCTGCCTGTTGAACCCGGGACTCCACTTTTGTTACAAGCTCCTTGCGTTCCTTCTCAAAACGCAGTTCTACGCCCATTTTGGCTGCTTGCCGCAACTCATCCATTCTAGCTAGGCGCATCTGAGCCTTTGCCAGAATGCTTAACCTGTAAATTAAGAAAAGAAACTTAAACTTGTCAGGCATTTCCTTCTATGTATTTGGATTATATTCTTCAGTTAACTTCTGTATAGCCAGTATATATGTACAAATGGAAACTAAAGGGAACAAATTGTGTCCTCCCATAAGAAAATGTGAATCACGAGAAAAAAGATGCTCAAGAATACTATCAGTATCAGCGAGTGCAACAAGACAAGTTAAAAAGGAAAAGGAGACCGTAAAAAAGATGAGTATCTTACATGATACAAAAAATATAAACCACCATCGCATATCAAAAGTCACTAACTAAACTGTAATGATTATTAAAGAAACACAATTCAGATAAGGATTGGTCCATAGTGAAAAAGAGAAGAAATGTGCCGACACTGGACAGCGAAATATATGACTGCACTGACAATCTTTTTAAACCCAGAAGACGAGCTAACTTCGGTTCTGCATACAGCCAAATTGTTAGTTCATATACCAAACTTTTCAAGCAGCCTAATTAACTCAGACAAGTAGAGCCCACAACTTTTCGGACAAGTATAAAGCACAACTTAGAGTCGAGTCCCTTTAAGCACAACCTAAACAAGTAAGCAGTACGAATTATGCAGCTAACTAAACACAGTCAGAAACCATGTATTAATGTATACAACTAAATGTTAATACCTTTTTTGCTCAGCAGCTTGGAGCTTCGCTTCTAGGCGCTGAGCAAGGTCTTCCTCACTAGAGGAAGAATGTGACGGGCTTCTCGGCTTTGGCTGAGCTTTGCTTGCTAAACTCTCATAGAATTGCTGCTCCCAGAGAATATACAAAATACACAGACAAATTTTAAGCTTTTGAACAACTAAGTATCATTGTATCAAATCAAAACCAGCAAAAATGAAAAAGTAGATGATGAAGCAAGATACACACTCACAAGTAATTAAAATTCAATGAAAAAAAAAAGTTGGAGTAAAATAAAAGGTAGAGGTAATGAATCAACTACATCTTCCAGTTCACTATCAAACGCATTAAATTAAATTGACTCAACCGTATACTGGAAATGATATTTGCAAGAGACCCACGTGAAGAAGGAAGAGACAAAATGAGTAAAAACTTAAAACTCAAAACCGAAGAAGCAGAAGAGGCACCCACCACCCACCTAACAGTAACACCAAACCCGCCCTTCAGAACACAAAAAAAACCCAAAAAAATTCAGCTAAAAAAAAAAAAAAAAAAAACACTATCACCATATCAGACTTCACTGAAACGCCAATAAAAGTAACAAAGATCGAAACTTTCACCACTTTCCCAAGAAAACAACACACTTTCCCGATGATTCTGTACTTAAATTCTCACCATCCAAACACCAACACAAGCAATCAACCGATTCAATGCTTCAAAAAAAAAAAAAAACCAAAAAAAAGAACCAGTTGTAAACTTC
>JAYMTE010000299.1:0-19941 GCA_036897545.1 Pelargonium fulgidum
AGAGCCAATAAATCAAACTATAACGCACTCATTCAAACCTAGTGTATATCTTATATGCCAGGTATGGAGAAGAAGAGTAAGATCTTAGCTACACTAAGTAAAGGGGGATTTATAAGAGCAGTATATGGTTTAGACGAATAAGGTTATACTTTCGAGAAAGAGGTGCAGAAGAGTCTTACAGGCTTTCTTTAATAAATCAATAAAGTGGATACAGGATCAAGGATTTCTCTAAGAATTGACTTGGTTGCTTTTTCTTACTTAGTTTTGAAATTCCAGCGAAAGGGCCGGTAAATTAGCTTCGATAACTCTATCTTATTATAAAAAGTCTATAAAAGCATCCAAAAAGGGAACTTCCTGACTGGAAATGTACAAAATTAAGATAAATTTATGCAATTAATTAAACAGAGAGCTTAAAAACTCTTCTTATATCATGTAACCTGTAAGCATTCGCTTTTCCGGTAAACTAGGTTCATACTAGACCTCGAGTTTCAAAAATTATTCGAATATAGGAATACCCTTTATGTCATAGCGAACCCCTCTCCGAGTTTTGCAAGGAGTCTACTAGAAAAACTCTTGAAGTATCAAAATAGAATGTAATAGAGCAGCACCGCTTTGTGTAGTAACATACTGCATCCCCGAAATAAAAGAATATACTTAATTTAACGTCTCTAACTAATTGAATAGCTAAAGCTAAGCCTAGAACTTCTAAGCTTTTGTAAGAACGTGGAGATTTCTAGGGGTTGGTACCAGATACAGTAAGAAAGACTCTGGGAAGTGCAATAAAAAAGATAGGAAAAATACAAATCTATAAACGAAACGTAAACCTTCTTACAGATATATCCGGGATAGTTAGTTATTAGAGGAATAACAACTTGCTTAGAAAATAGAATACGAGTTGACAGACAGCACATAAAAAAAAGACTTAGCATTAATATTTTAAAGGAAGCAATAAAAGCAAAAGCATTTCCGACTGGTTAAAGGCCCCAAAAATAAGGCACTTCTAGGTAAGTCTTACATATTACTAAAATTTTGTTCTAAAGCAGCAAGAAGTTGCGGAGAAACTTTCACCAATATCAAGATAAGAATTTTAAGAAATTTTTATTAACAAGGGAGGCATACGCCGAGTTATATGCATGTGAAGTTACTTCTCTTAGAAAGCTATAAATCTTTTATCTTCTTAGTATTTTCTAGTCTAACTTTTTTGGAGAAAGTTGGCTTGATATTGACAATTTACCAGTCTAAAGGTAACAAAAGGGTAGTCTTTAACATATTTGTATATACTACTAAAAGCCCCAGGTAAGTACTTCTTTTAGATAGACTCCGTTTCTTTGCTGCTATTTCCGAGATTTAGTAACTTAATCTAGGCTAAATTGAAGAAGCCTCTGTAAGTAATATATTAATTAGATAGGTTCTCCGGGTTTTACTCTCTATGAGTGTGAATAGTGAAAGTACTATGGGGTAACACAGAAAAAGAAGGTTGTAAAATAGTCAAAATAGGTAAGCGCAAGAATCTGAGGATCAGACAAAAGCAAGAATATAGACAGTAAGAAGAACGGGAGTCTTTAATTATAAGTGGAGTCACTAACCACTGTCCCATTTGAAAAGTTTACTCGCATCTGAAATACTAGATTAAATTCCTAAAGACCGGGTAAGCTAACTTGGAGTAAAGCGAAGAATTAACTTATATATAAGGAACCTCGTAACTAAACTTATAATGGGGGAAGTTGGGAGTAATAAGAATCTTTTAAGTCTTGGTAAAATGTCATCTTTTGGTACGTTTGTACAAGGTTCGAATGCTCTCCTTTTGAAATCCCTCTCTTTACGTATTCTATCTTTTCTTTATTCCTAAGACTCAGGGACTCTTATTTAGGAGCTCGCAATCGCCTTTTTATACTTCATCATATCCTCGTTTAGAGGGGCAGGTAACCTTAGATTGTTTGTATTATTACCTTTCCTATTTATTTCTAGGCTTTTTAAGGAGCTCGGGATCAAGAAGGCGGGCATAAGTAAAGAACCCCTAATTATAACTAAAGCATAAGCTGAGTCAAAGCGAAAAATTCGTAAAAGAACGGGGTCCCCTTTATTAAGAAAAGTACGTGTTTACTGTAGTAAATGCAAGCTGCTGAGCTCTCCTTAGTTTCTTAAGTTATTTCCGTTTAAGTTAAAGTTTCAAGGCAGTAAGTCAACTCAATCGCTCCGGTGAGGATATCTGAAGCATAGTTTTGAGTCTTTTGGGGCAAACACCTAGATAGATAAAGTCTTTTGTTAGGTATTCCTTTTTTTGTAGTTTTTTCGCAGGACCTTTATATATGACTGTAAATGAATATCTTGTTATATTGCGTACGACGTTCAAGTGCCCTGTAGTTTTGACTTCTATTTTATGTCTCTTTACTCGGATTCAAAATTTCCTATGTTTTGAGATGCTCTGAATCAGATAATTTCAATTTTACACAAGGAGATCTTGGCTAAGCAAAAGCAAGATTCTGTATTCTAGTTCTTGATATAAAAAGGAATAGAAGTCTTGGAATATTTGTTGCTATTATTTTGACTTACTATTATCATATGGAGAAAAGTAGTGGTTATCCCCTATTCCAGAAAGAAGTTTAGAGAACTCAATAACTAGTAAATATTTTCGGCAGAGATCAAAAAAGATTATTGTTTACTCAGAATTGAAAGGTAATACTTGTAAGAAGAAAGGCTCTAATTAAGAATGTGGTGAAAAGTTTTAAGATTTAGTAGCACAAAACCTGTAGTAGGATACAAAGGCAGGTAAAGCACGCGCGGGATTCCTTTGATTTTTAACCAAAGCAGCAAACAATTATATATTGTATACTACCTCTCGGGATTTTTGGAATATTAAAAAGAGTTCTCTGCCCGCTTTGTTTTGAGGATATATCAGAAGTCAAAAGTACTTTTACATATATGCTTGCGGGAGCCATTAGCGCTATTTGTAGATTATTTTAATATAGCTTATCTCGATCATAAAAGCTTTTAGTTAACATTTTCTTACTGTCAGGATTCTCCTAATGTGGATACTCACTCAGCTATAACCAATATAGGGGTAAGCCCCGAGGTATAGCCTCTAAAAAGAGTGGGATTGCTTTAGCAAAAAAGTCAAAGCCTCGCCTGTTGCCTCACACTTTTGTTTGACTGGAATAAGTCCTATCTTATAGTTCGGTTGCGTAAAATTAACCTCTTTATTTACTAAGTGAATACTCTTAGTCTTGAAGGAACACCCATGAGGTAAATAAAATGTCTTGCTCCAATATGAAATATGAAAATAACTTGAATCTTGTAAGCAAGTCCGGCACAATTAGTATATTAATTAGTATAGAATTCAAAATACGTAAACAAAATAAGCAAAACTTGACTTATACTTTTTTATCCGACCAAACACCTTTAAAGCTCTACAGTTACAGAATATTAGAATTTTATAAGAGTGGTTTTCATTCGAGCGGAGGAAAGCGCAAATAAATAGAGTCAAAATCTGGTATAAAGGGGGTCTTTATGCTACACCTTGATAGGGCATACCTGTATACTTGATTTAGTCAGCCATATTCTACTTTATAGAAAGTAGTATAGTTCAAATCAGTTTTTCATAATCAACACCTAGGCAAAATGCCTTAACTTTACTAATCTACCAAATTCTAAAAAGAAACCCTTTCTACAGAAAAATTCTTTAAAGGAAACCTGTAAGTGGGAAGGGAAAGATTGAAATAAGTCAAATTGTATAAGGTTTTCATAACATCATTGATAGATAAGGAAACTTATAATTAAGCGTAACCACTCTTTTTCTAAACTAAAGTTTGACTTTTAAGCATAAAGCAACCGCAAGCGCCCATAATTCCTAAATTATTTGCTTTAAACTCGGCTTTTAAGTGACTCTACCCAGGGTTATTTAAGAGAAAGATGATTACAAAATCAAAAATGTTAAATAGGGTCATCTGCAGTATTAAAGTTCTCGCTATAAAGAGTCCGGCTAAATAGACATATATTCTATTTAATTATCTAGCTTATACTTGGGGTATAGAATAGACACTTACAAGAAAATCTTCAAGGCACCCAAATTCTTGTATTTGACTGTATTTTACTTAAGTAGATATTGTTCAAATAGAAAAATGTTAGCTCAGAAAACTTTGTTATATTTTTTTTAACTAACTATACGATTTGAACCTTTACCTTCCTGTTAGAATTTTAGACTTTATGTAACTTGTTAAGAGGTTGAAAGCTCTCTAAATTATACATGCTGCTATAAAAATTAGTAATTGCTCTGACTCCTTGATTGGATTCAAGTTCTCTATTTGACTACGCGTTCTTACGAGAAGCTTTTTTTAGGAGCTCTAAAAAGCAGTTTACCAAGATTACTTATTTAAACTTTTTCTCTTTATTCTTCTTATACAAACAAACCCTGAGGGCTTCCTTACATATGTATAAATCTTTAACAAGGACCAACAAAAAACAGACTAAAACTTTCGTTATTTAGACAAAGGCTTTCTTACTGCACCGAAATCGGAAACCTAAGAAACACTAGATGAGACTGATTATTCCTACTGATGTTAACTAGCATAATGACCTTAGAGTCACTTGGGTTTGAGTTCACGGATTAGTAAAAAGAGCAAGGATCTCGGTAAGGACGATTGCTTCTGACTAGAAATAATCTAACAAAGAGCAACGAAATCCTCGTATGGTGCTACTATTTAGAAGGGGAACAAGCTTGCCAGAGTCTCCTTATCATAGTTGGCGAGGCCGTGAGTAGGATTCCTAAGGTGTGGTTAGTGGAGAAGATCGAGAGGGGGCTCCTCTCAGGCAAGGGTCAGTAATTCATGATACTCAATTCTTTCTGTTAACTTAACAGGATTGAAGAATCCTTTAACCCCATTGCATTTGCGCTCTCCTAACCTCACCAAGACCAACCCTTACACAGTACTCTAGAGCCTAAATATGCTAAGTATACTCTTTCAGGCTCACTACTTTCATTTGTAACACGAATTCTTAACGACTTGACTCTTCCCCTTAAATTACGAAAGAAAATGACACTTTTATGCCTTGCCTTTCATTCCTATGTATATAAAAGTTCCTTTTTACCGACCACATAATTTCATTAGATTCTATCCCATTTCCCTATAGGAACTTACCAATCCTGTAAATTCCCGCTTCCTTTATACCTACTGACCTACTGAATTCACTTTTAGTACAGGATTTTCTTATTCGGGATCTACCAACCAATAGAGCGGAGTTATAGTATAAGAAAAAACTTGTAAAATATGCGCTTATTGCAGGCTAATGCTAATGGGACTACCCCTTATTAATAAAAGTTCTGCGAATAACCATAAGGAAGGAATAAGTTTGAGCTATGAAAGAGATTCTTAATTGTCGAGCTCTATATATAATAGCTACGGAAAGTGAGATCAGGATCCCGCCCGTTTTAGGGATGAGGTTTTTATTCAGAGCCTTTAGTAAAAAAAACGCCTTCTAATTCTAAAATTACTCATTATCTTCATTTCAAGAAGACTTCCTAAGAAGTGAGCTTTCGAAAAAATGGCTTAGATAGAAAATGCTAGAACTTAAGTAGGTTTTTTATATTCTGGATTTTCTGGAGAAGAGCTTTCTAAAACGGGTCTAGAACCGAAACCTGGGTTTGTAATTATTGACTCTTTCACCAAAGTGAAACACTTAAGTTATTGCTTACTTATATCTTAATACCCGATTGGATCTAACAGAGTCTAAATGCCTTCTGCCTCGTAATGGAAAGGGATTTGCAAGAAACCTAAAAGCGCTAGATGTTGCCTCGCTTGGAAAACAGGGATTAGACCCCCTGAAACCTAAGAAAGAAATGAAAGATTCTTAAGAACAGGAACAAGAGCAAGGCAGAGCGGTTAGGTTAGTTATAGCTCTGAAGGCAAGTTATCTTGTCTGAACAAAGTGAAGAGGTAAGCTTGCTTAGAGTTTCATACACTTTTTCTTCATTTTCCTGGTAAACCAGCCTTACTTTTTCCAAAAAGGGTGACTTGCTTCCCTAGGGTAGGTAATGATTTTCTACCCTTTTTTATGAGAAAAAGTACGTTTTATATAACTGTGAAACTTCATGCATCACTTTTCCCTTGTATAGAGGTTGAAACTCTATGGAAATTCTTATTTCATATAGCTACACAAGTGTAGCCTCAACACCTTTTTAGGAAGGGAAGCTCGATCCAATTGAGTCAAATTGAGTCCAGTATAACTGTGAAAGTCTTACTTTTGATGCATTTTTGAGCTCTTGCCTAATGTCAACAGTTGCTAGTACTTCTAACCCGGTCAAGTGAATGCGGTCCTTTACTAGCAGTCCATGGAAGCAAGTACACAGTCTAGGGAACCGGTATAGGAGCTGCTAATTGAGGAAAACAGGATTCTAATGACAGTAAAGGAACTCTCTAATTGTAGCTCATGGCTCATGGAATAGCTAAGGCCAAACTCTTGTTAGAATTCCTGTTTTATCTTTTAAGAAGTAGCTCTTGGAAGCTTGGCTTTGTGTTTTGTAAGGAGTAGATCTCGGTTTCCAGCAACTGAAGTCACTTTTTTATTGTTTTGACTATAAGGCCGACTACTTTTTGAAAATGGGTTGATGTCTTCCCTAGCTAAATTCCGGTTTATTGATTTTCCATCTATGCTAGACTACTTTTTCTGTAATTGGAGGCTGCTCCTATATACAAAATGGCTTGTATACTTTTTACTTGTGTAGAGGCTGAAAGAAAAATGAAAATTCTATTTTATATAGCGGTGAAATCAATAAAAAAGTACCTAAAGAATTGGCTTTACACCATCGACAGCACTTGCTAACACCTTCTTTCATTACCTTCTATCGACAGCGACAGCAGATACACCTGCTTACAAGAACAAATAGCTACAGAGAAGTCCATTCAACTGCTTTCATAAGATAGTACAGAGCTACACCGGCAAGGCAAACCGCAAAGAAGAGGCAATCTTTCTTGTTCCTTAGATTCTTAGACTAGTTCTAAACAAGTGAGTGGATTTTTAGCAAGAAGTCAAAAACCGAAATGGACAAGTTAGGGAACGCATAAGTTTTCCTTGGTCGATACCTTATTAAGAAGATACTTTGATTGAAATAGAAGAATCTTCGCTAGACCATCCGCTTACTCGGGACTTAAGGATATCTCTTACCTTACCAAGAATCCAAAACCGAAAGAATAGATAATCAGTTTCCATTAGCTCCTGGAATATTCCCCTAATCCAAAAGGAGTTAATACAAAATATCTTGTTCTAAAGATAATAGAAGGGAAAAACCCAAGTGCTTAAGGGATTCCCAGTATATTAAAAAGGGAAATGCCCTAGACTAGGAAATTCAAGTTGACAGTCTATAAGCAATAGTCAACCTGAAGACCAAACGCAATTGTTATATTAGTTGAAATTCCGAAAACTCCAGTAGAATAGGAATTTTAGGAAGATCTGGAAGGGATATCAGAGAAGTTGAAACTCTTTTTAAGGGTCCTAAGAAACAAGCATTGAATAGCCGCGGACGGTGTTCTTAATGTGTGTTTCTTAGATTAGAGGAATTAGAGGATTTGGGTCCTAAGGTGAGGAGGATATAATAAGAAACAGGTTGTATATTCTATTCGTCTTCCTAATACATATAGTAGGAATTCGATCAAAGGCTAGAGGATGAAGTAGTTTGGTTGTTAGGAAGAGATAAGAATTGTACTTACAGTAAGATATGAAGAATTCCTAAACCATCTAAGAATCTGCATAGCCTGTGGTTGAAGTTGATGCGAATTTGTTAGCTTGCAAAGGAAGGTGTAGCTTTGTTGGCTAAAGGATAAGAGGATAAGCTCATCCCTTACTTTCAGGGATAGCAGGTGTAGCTATGAAGGTAACGTGTAAACAACCTAACGAGCCTAGAAAGTGTATTAATGCTAGTGAAACCGGTGTAGCTAAAGAAGGATAGCGGATTCTCTTAGGTTTCTTAGCTGTCGGCAAAGGAGTGTTAGAAGTGAGGTAAAGCCGAAGTGTAGCAGTTGAAAGGATGTAATGACAATGACAGGTTTTCGGATATAGAAGATAGAATCCGTTTCATTAAGTATTCTTTTATCAGGTTTATTGGACAAGAATTCCGGAAGCCTCCTAAAAGGGAGGAGGAAGCCCAAATTCACTAAGACGGAATTCTTAATCTTGTGACTGTAAGGATAATTAGTAGTTCTTCCTAATTCATTATCTTCCTTTCCTTGCAACACACCAGGTTTCCATCCTTCTTACCATTCGACGCACTTTCTAAGCTAGAATCCATAAAGCAGAGATCAATCTGGGACTAATCGGGCTTTCTCTCAAAGTGTAATAAGGTGAAGAGTTTGGTTCTAGGCATTTGAAGTGAAAGGGGATTCTGAAAGGAGAGTCTTTCTTAGTCTTTAATAGTGTTATGGAATTAGAAACCTTTCTTTTTAATCATTTATATACAAATAGATTTAGATCCTCCTGCTCTGTATGCTTTGCGATGTATTTTCAGGATAGCTCCACTCACCTACTTTTTGTATCCTAGTATACTCCAATATTTTAGTGAAACACAACCTTACGTTAATCAAAGCAAAAGACTTAATTACATACTTTTGAACTATATAACTTTTGCATAGTGAAAGCACAGTCTTTTAGTTAGCATTTTTATTTACTTACAGTCCAAAGTTCTTACGAAAGAACCTTTAGTAATACCAGACCTTGTAGAGCACAATGGAATATAGGGATAGCCGTGTTATGGGCGGGTTGGTTCAAGTTAATGTTATGTCTTTCATAATTTGTTCAGGCAAAAGGAATTTTATTATTTAAAAGGTTACTAGAGTTTTTATTATAGAACAACGAAAAGGGTCCATTGCAGAGTTTTACTTATTTGCTAGGATACCTTTTTTTTCTATTCCAATTACCAACATGTCCAAAACTATGTGTATAAGTAAAGTGGGTTCCAATACATATATCTGCAACAGACTCTCTATAAATCCTCCAGTATAACGCCGGGACCCGTATTATTATATCAATTACCACTGCATTTCCTTTTAAGTTAAAGTAGAGTTGTAATAAGTTCTAAAGTTAGGCTAATAGAATCCATAGTAGAATAAGAGTGCAAGAGAATCTTACTAGTAAAAAGATTCAGATTAGGAGCCCTTTAACCAAGCAGGAATCAGGAGTTACAAGAAAGAGTCGTAAATTTCCTTATTTCTTTAATCTGCTGAATTTTGTTTTGGTGGGTTTCTAAAAAATAAGCATGCATTTGAATATTTGGATATATATAATATAGGAAGACTCACGGATCCTCTATAGTTAACAGATAGTACATATTTCTAGTTAAAACATATACGTGGATGCCCGTAGCGGAGCTTACTCAGCTCTTTTTTATTAAAAAATAAGAAATTCTAGTGTTTCCTTTTAGCCCTCGACAAGCCTTTCTTTATAAATATATACTACTGTTAAAATTCCATTACTAAATTGGGATTTATTACTTTAATCATATAGAGTTTTGTCCTGCTTTTTATACAAAGTAATTTAAATAATCTAGGAGATCTAGGGTCCTCAATTCGAATAGAGTTTCGCTGCTAATTAGACAGTTAAAAGGTTTCTTCCTCTTTAGTCCCATGTTTGTTAAATTGCGGATGACGTTTAGAGGGTTTCTTTATTAAGTTATATGTAATTCAAGATTTACTCACTTAGGTTATGGCTTTAATTTCATTATATAATTTATAGAATTAATATACTAGCAATTACTGAACTCTATTTTGTTGGTACGAGATCTTTTGTAAAAGTAGGTTTATAATATTATTATGGGATTGCTACTTCAATACTTTCAAGAATTCTTTGGGATTTTCCATTAGATAGAGGGAGTGACAAGGTTTTAGAAGATGGGTTTTCCTTTCATGGTTTTTATAATTCCACTTGATTTAATGGGACGTATCCAAAGTTGTTGCTCTGTACTCCGACCTCCCGATCTAGCCGATTTAACAAGGGGTGAATCTCTTCTCTCTAAAGCAATTCAAAAGAAACACAGTAAAATTCTAACTAAATTCTATTCCCTAAACAGAGGTAGATAGTTGGCATTCTAGATATCAAAATTGGCGTTGCTTGGATTGATATGTAAACGTTTTTATTAGCTTCTACAGTAAATTCTTTTTATTTCGTATTCTGTTACCGACTTTTGTATTCATTTTATTGGGACTGGGAGTTGGGGAGAGGTAACTGGTCTTTAGGTTTAGATAGGTAAGCTAGGAATTAACCGGATAGTAGATTCTTTTATAGGCAGTTAATTTCTCAGTTAAGCAGGAGTAGGTTTCGTAGAATAAAACGTAGTAAATGTTGACTCTAGTCTAGAGGGGTTAAGCCAGGTTAGTCGGTATCTCAACTGCAAATAATCAATACTCTAAACATTCTGGACAGTAAGTTTGTTTTTGTGTGAATCGATTTACCTTCCTTTATTAAATGGGCTTTGGCAGTAAATCCTTGGATTTGAGGAGTTCGATTGAGATAGAAATTTTTTTCAGTTCCCCTTTCTTAACGGATAATGTTTTTGCCCTTGTTTTGTTTCATCTGTAAACTTTTTTATGGGTTTTGATAGGAAAGTTCTTTCTTGGATTAAGGAGTTGCTCTTCTTCAGGGTTTCATTGTAAAAATGTAATAGAATGAAAAAGAGTAGGCTTTCGCTTAAAAAAGGGGATTCTAAGTGTCTTAAATAGAACGCAAAAAGTCTAATAGGGTAAAAACACTCGATAGACTCACTCCTGTTTTATGGCGCGGAAAAGGTCGAGATATAGAACTCTTGGATTTGCTGGGTTTCCTCCTCCTCCTCTTATTGGGAGTCCTGAATAGGTTACCACTTAACGAGACAGGGAATGTAGAGATAGTCAGATCCGCGGGGTAGTGAGGAGACTGATTCATGAAGTCAGCTCTGGTAGGGACTTGACCTAGGAGTGGGATTAGGACCTGTTACTTTGTGAATATTCCAAGTTTTCTCTTAGTTAGTAAGGGATGAAGGTAGGATTTTCTATAATCAATTTCTAAGTCAGTCTATCCCGTTGAATAGGAAGAATACTAGTTGATATATAGTAGGAGCACAAGCTTCTATTTTAAGTCAAGCTTCCGGTAGGTAAAAGGTAGCGCTAAAGCTAAAGAGAGCTGTTTCGGGCAAATAGCTGAAAGTTTGTCATTTTGTTGTTTGCTCCTTTTTAGTCGAAAAGTAGGACTTTTGTCGCTATATGTACCCTACTTTCTCAAGTTATTCGAAGCCTCTCCCCTAGGAAAAAGACTCTGAAGAGCGGTATGCTGGACTACTTTTTTCAAGAAATTTGGATCTAAAAAATCCTCTTTATGTTGGGGAAGCGTACTTTTTCGACTTGTCAGAATTCACATACGAGAAAAATCCTCAAGCCCGTTTTAGCTAATGAATCACATTGAGTTCTGGAAAAAGTAGTCGACCCTTATATGTAAAATGAATCAAAGTTGTATCAAACTCCTCTGAAACGGGTCCTTTTATTAGAAAGTACTTGGGTTTAGGGATTGTCTTATCGAATCTGCATTCCCGGTTTCTTATCCTTTTTTGGAGTAGTAGAGTCTTTCAGAGAGGTAAGTGGCTGCTTTTTAGGTTTCCGATTTATGTACTAAAGTATGGGTGGTGATAGAGAGTTCCGGTCTAGCTCTAAGCTCTAAGTTTGGAAGGATTTAAGGTTGAGAGGGGTTTGCATATTCTAGTTTTCAAAATAGTGGTAGAGTCACAAGGAATTATAAAGTGGATTGCGCCGGGCCAGTTACTAGTTCTTAAATCCAGTCAAATTCAAATTTAGCGTTTATTGAAAGCATTTCTTTTGTGAATGTCAAAGTGTCTTCCAGAATTTGAAGTTTAGTGAGTAGGGTTCCTCTTGCCAGGTATATCAGATTGACTGAACGGGAAGTCTAAGGTATAAGTCTAGGTTCGCTATTTGACAAGTTTACGGGTCTCACACTTTTAGCAAAGAAAGGCTTTCTCTAACTATAAGGAATCCGGGTAACAGAACTGGTTCAATTGATCTCCTCTCCTTTTGATAGCACTTTTCCCTTAACTTGGGATATTTTGGAAGGTTTTCTTGCCTTTGACTTACCGAGTCTATTGAGTCCTTCAAAAGAAATGTAAGAAAGATTGACTCTAATTAGGTCGGAATAGGGTACCCTAAAAGATATTCTAGGTATCGGCTTTTACACTATCTGATTTGATCCGTAAACCTGTTTGCTTTGATTGGGAAGTCTTAGGTTTCCTTGAGGAGTTGCTCTTCTGTTAGTGTGTGTGTATGTTCCTCCGTTTACAGGTTTCTGGTTCTAAAAGAACTGGTGGAGTGGAAGGGTTTTTAGTAAGCAAGCAAGGAAGGGGTATAGTGTTGTGTTACTTTACCCGGGGTCTTAAGGCTAAAGGAACCTGTTTCCAGCAAAGAAAAATAGGGGATACAAAAAGTAAGGTATTTAAAGTCTGAAGGGGGTCTCTAAGAAAGCGAGTACTGAAGTTGGGTTTTAAAGTGCAGGTTTTAGTTGTATTGTTTCCAGGTTTCCGATTTCAGAGTCTAAACTAAAGTAAATATGGAGTAGTTGTATTTCTTAGGCTTAAGGGTGCCCCCTAGGTTTGAACTAAAGTACTCTAAAATGAAAGGTGGGATTGATCTTTTTGCTAGATCTTAAGGCGAGAACTTTTTTAGATTAAGATAGAAAGTTTTCTTGTTTGTTATAGAATAAGAAAAGAAAGTAGTCTAGTGAAAGGTGTTGTCAGTAAGCAAGGGGTAGTCCATAGGAAAAGTAAACTATGAGGTCTATGATCTAGAAAGTGTTATTGGGATTTGAGTCTTAGTAATGGAGTTGAGTTGGAAAGGAAGTAGATATCTTTCCCGGTCTGAACTAAGGGTGCTTTGGAATTAGAACCTGTGACTTTCTTAAAAGGAATATGCCTATGTCAAGGTTTCCCTTTTTAAGTCAAGCAAAAGTAAGGGAATCAAGTAGCGCTAAAGAGAGCTGTTTCGGGTAAAGAGCTAGTTGTGTTTTCCTCGTTTCAAGTTCTATTTTATTTACAGGATATTCGTAAATTTGTAATTTTAGTTTAGTTAGAAGGAGTTTGAATTTCCTAAGGAGTCAGATTCGGAGGTTTTTACTAGATCGATAAATAAGGGGTTTGGGAAGCGGGGTAAAGTCTTAGCCTGTTTTCTAAGAGTGCCCCGGGGTTCGAACTTACTGTATTTGTTATTCCAAAGAGCTCTACCTAAAGAAAGTTGTGAAGTAGGTCGGATATAGGTAATTAATAGGTATCTCAACTGGAGAGACACTCTGGACAGTCACTTTGACAGGATTTGGATTGATCTGTAAACTGTTTGACCGGCTTTGACGGGAAATTCTTTGATTTGAGGAGTTACTTTGAAAAGCCTGCTCCTCTGTTTTATAAATCTGTATTTGATTAGATTAGCAAGAATAGCAGTAGGAGGGGATAAAATAAGATAAGTAAGTAGCAAGAGAAGGGGAAGTTTTATATGTACCTAGGCTAGGCTTTCGAGGGAATCAGTCTAGTAAGTAGATATGGAGCTCTTGAGTAAGCTGATTTTTCTTTTGTCAGATACTCCTTATATAGGCTACCACTTAACGAGACAGGGAATAGTGTATAGATAGTCAGTCCAGAGGCTCGTTTATTGGGAATTGAGTAATGAAGTTAAATACTAAAGTAAGGAGATGTCTTTTTCCAAGTCTGAAAGGTACGGAGTTTTGGAGTATTCTATTTTGTTTTGTAAAAAGGAGTCCGGGCTTATACGTAAAAGTAATAGAAATTGTAAGAAATTCCTATAAAATAGGCACTTTTAAAAGTCTTTCATTTAGAAAGATTCGTCTTCCTTTCTTTCTAATTTTAAAGTAATTGTATGTATTGGGAAGTAGGTCAGAAGAAGTGTAGATAGAGAGTCCACAGGATATCCACTAGCCAGGTCCATTGGCGAGGTAGAGCCTATATAAGTAAAGAAGTCAGTCTAGTATATTGAGTGAAGATGTACCAGGTTTTGTAGGTTTTCGAGTATGAAATAGAACCTTTTTATTAGGGCGGGGTATTGAAGTTTGTACTAATTGGTAGAGAGTCCGCTGGTGAGAAAGAGTACAGGTATAGCTCTCAGGTTCAGAAAGGTATGGAGTTTCGGAGTACTCCTAATTAAAAGAAAATGAATACGTAAGAAAGTTCAAGCGGGATTCTGTATTGAAAGCCTTTACTGAAAGGTATACTCACTCTTATTATTGTTTGAAATGAAAGTGAAACCGGCAGTTCTTTTATAAGTTTATAAGGAAGAAATAGGAAAGGCCTCACAGAGGTTCTCTTTCTTGCAAGTACTTTGTTCTCTAAAGCTAGTATACTCCTCTTTTTGTAATGGTCCCTCAGTGCCTTGTCAGTAGGAAGCCCTTGAAAAGAAGATAGTCAATCTCGACCCTAAAAGCAGGAAACAGATTTTTTAGTTGCTAATCTTGGTCATTAAGTTCAGTCTTGGGTCTTCATTTTGAGCTAGAAAAGATAGGCAGTCTAGAATTCATTTGTAAGGAGTCTTCTTAAAAAAGGGAATGAAAATCGAGGAATTTACGCGTAAGTAAAAAGGGGCATTTTGATAAAGAAGACTAAAAAACTTAGTTTGCAAGGTGGGCTCTTTTGTGTTTTAGTAAAGGGCCGTACAAAGAAAAGACCTGATAGAGTTCTAATTCAATGAGTTTTGTTAGACTGAGTTGATTTTTCTTATTGAAAAGTAATGAATTTCCTGTAAAAGAATGAAAAAGGAGAGATATAGCTATTGGGCAAGCGGGCTTTCTTTAGGGAGGTTCCTAGCGTTTTGAGAAGGGGGATTGGTTTTCATTTCATAAAGAGGGAGCACCTAAAAAGAGGGTCTACAAAAGGGTGTGTTTTTTATCTGTAAAAGGAAGTCATGCAAAATAGAGACGAGAAAAGGTTTATAAAGAGTTCGAATAAGCAAAACCACATTACTAGACTGACTAGGTACCTCAACAATAGGTTGATATTCTAGGATTAGCAATGATAGAGTCCAGAGTGATTCCCAAATTCTTAAATGGGAAAGCAAAAGAGACCCTTATATAAAAAGAAAAGTAAGAAAAAACCCTTTTCATTTCGATTTCATTTATACACGCCCAAGGAAGTAGAGTTGAGTAGGGGCTCTAAATAGGAGGGAGTTTCCCTTCTGCTTTTCAGTTTTTATAGAATAAGGGATTTGTCTAGTGAAAGTGTTGTCAGTAAGCCAGGGATCGATGGCAGTCAACAAAGGAAGTTTGATAGGATTAGAACCCGTGTTTGATGATGTTTCTGGATACCTGGATATTTAGATAGTGGGGAAGCTAAAGTCAGTCTACACTCTTGCCTAGTTTACAGAGAAGTTTCCTTTTGTTGTTCTCTCTCCTCTAGGAACAAGGTGTCCTACTCTTTACTTGAGGCATCCCGGTTTAGCCTTTTTAGAACTTATTCGAAGCTTTTATTTAATATAGATAATTTTTCACCCTCCTTCTAAGTACTAAGTTAGGGCTGCTATTAAATTCCCTACTCAAAGCATTTTGGGGATTTACCTCTGGTATATCCTAGTGAAGTCTTTGCTACACCGGTATAGTCTTGAGTTTAGCTTCAGGAAGTTTTCGTACTCTTAGCAGAATTTTATCTTTCTTTTTAGGTCAAGGCCCTTTTTGTAAATCCCGGGGAATACACTCAAATTATCTCAGACTTAAAGAAGATATTAGAAAAAGAAATTCCCCTATCGCTTGAAAAAGGGTTTTCTTTTGTAATGAAGCGTTCCTATAAAGGAATTCCTTGACATTAAAAGACAGTTTATCAGAATTTGATAGGTTTCCTGTTAGATCCAAGCTTTCTTACTGATTCACGAATCCCCGTGTATTTTAAGTTTAAGAGTAGGCTTTCGAATCCGTATTTACCACATTTATACTCAAAAGTAGAAGGCCCTTAACTTAGTTAGCAATGAGAAGTATCCGCACATTATAAAAGAAAAATTGTCCTTTTAGGGGTACGAAATTCTCCTGACTTCAAACTAAATCTATCCTTTTTTGTTTTCTTAACCCGCAAGCGGCAGTCCGAGGTGTACAATCTTTAGGAATTCCTTCCGTTTAGGAAAGAGAGATTCTAAACCCTAAAATTAGAAAAGGAACTGAAAAACCTTAGTAGTAACTTGTTTTTACCGATAGCTAAAGTTGTGTGATTTTATAAAAGAAAAATGAAGGAGAAGACATATTTACTCTATTATGTATGAAAGATTTGTTAGAAAGTTATCATCTAGACGTGCTTAAAAACGCATTTTCAGGTACCCTATAAGGAAGGTGTTTGGTACATTTGGTATTAAACGTTGATTATAGGGCATTATATGGGCATCTTCTCCTTTTTTGAAAAACCAAACGAATAAAGGTTTTTATAGACATAATAGCAAGAAATCCAATTAAAATCGAAAATTGTGTTTTATTAATTCTAGAAAACTTGGCATACAATTCTGTAAACTGTCTTAATAGCGAGTCTCTTGATATCAGGGTCTTCTTATAAGGGCGAACTCTATAAATAAAACAGAGAGATTTCTAAATTAGACATCGCGCAAGCATCTTGAATATTACAGGGGCAGTTGTTAGTTACTACACTCTAATACGTCTAATAAGGATAACCAGGCCCAAAGTCTTAAACGGGGATTCTAAAACATCTGATACATAGTTAGAACTTCGGTCTCATGACCCCCTTCCTTATATTACATCCCAGGCTTTGTCTATATAAAGGGAAATTTCCTATATAGAGGGTATAAAGTATTCGTCTCTTTTTAGTAGGCCCCTTTATATATATGCGTAAAGTACTATAATATACTGAAGCAGTTCCCCCCAAAAAACAAGATTGAGATTATAAGGGGACAAAAAAGGGTAAGTTAGAGAGTAGAATTCTTCCTTAGTTAACGTTTACCCGAGGCGGACTAGTCAGTAGGGCTACTTTTGAGTTGATTTATCAAACCTTGAGTTCTTGCCATCACATGGGGCCTAATAAACACAGTGAAAGCTTTATACTATACCTTAGAGCTTTAGTCAAGCGGTATCCTATCTATTTTTAGGAATTCAGGCATTAATTCTATCAGATATTTCTTGGTATTTTAGAATTACTTTGAAGGCTTTTTTATATACGAATACCGTTTACCAAAAGCTACATACTGAGTAAAGAAGTTTCACAATATAATGATAATGAGACTTTGATTTTTGAAAGGAAAGGATGTCTTGACTTATTCTCCTGTGGCCTTTATCAGAGTATTCGATTAGAAAATTAGTATTTCGAAAGTACTTGATTGAAAAAAAAAAAAGCGATTAATGAGATAGAAAAAAAAGAGTTACAAAAGATCGACTACAAAACTCCTTTTTGTTTAAGTTAAGTAAGTTTTATTTTACAAAACTGTTCCTTGGAAACTCAGGGGTTCTTTTGTGTAATACCTGAGCCTCCTTTCTTTTTGCGTTTCAATACTAGAAAATTTGTTCCTATCTCTTATCATTGTTGTTTAATTCCTTACTTTTATAATGGCCTATTTCATTTTTTTAATTAATGCTGTATATAATTCTATCTATATAAGTTTTAGCAATATCCCTATTCTAAGGGGTCAACTTTTGGAATATGATAGGAAGCGCTCCTGTTTACTAATGAGAATTTCCACAGAGCTTTTAACACATATACGGGGTTGTAGAACATACTTCTAATTAATAACGTTACAGGGTAAACATTATGGATTGCCAGAGCCCGTTTTCGAATACATTACCTTCTTTCTTTTCTCCTCCTAAGGCTACCCGCAATTCAAAAAATTGAGTACTTTTTGTGTTATATAGGATATATATTTTCAATTAGAGTCCCTGGTATCAATATAGAACAGAAGGACCCCAGTCAAGTTGTTTGCTATTGTTAGTTGAATAATCCCGGGTTTCCGTAGCAGATTGAAACTGCAGTTTTTGTAAGAGTGAGCATTCAGGGTCTTTTGTTCCCTTAGTACTTTCTTAAGCTTAAAGAGTTGGTTTAGATAGATAATTTGATAACTAGAGAAAGATCCTGGCTTTTCAAAGGCGCAGCCCCTAATTCGAAGGGTTCCGCTCAACTTGTTATGTATGTAACAGATTCCTGTATTAGCATTTTCAGTAAGCTAGCTTTTTCTTTGTGCCATTAAGATCTTTCATAGACTTAGACTTGTTTTTGTATTCCTTTATTGAGTTAGTGGGTTAGGATTAGCAGTAGGAGAGGCGGTTATGTAAGCTAGGCAGTGGTAGCTTTTGTAGCTATTATATTACTAAGTATTAGTAGATTTGTTATTAGTTATAGGAGATAAAATCAAGAGGTATTCGCAAACTCCCTATCTTTTAGTGAAAAAGGAAGAGTTTTGCTACTATACGCGGACTGCTTTCTCGATTTCTTTCCAGTTGCTCTACAAGGTCAAAGTGGTTTGAGAGGCTGCTATGTTGGACTGCTTTTTTCTTCAAAAATGGGTACGAAATCTAGCCCTTACAGAGGGGAGTTTTCCTTTTTTGGGTGTTCAATTTTCACCTACGAGAAAAGTAAGAAACTGGATTTTAGCTATAGGAGTCCCCTCAAGTTTTGAAAAAAGTAGTCAAGCTATACATGTAAAATGAATCAAAGTTGTATCAAACCCTTCTTGAGTGGATTCTTTTATTGAAAAGTCTTTCATTCCATTTAGATAAATAGCTCTTGGACAAGTTGGGGTTGAGTAATGGAGTCAGTTCTGGAAAGTAAGCGTCCTGTGAAAGGGAGATAGATTTCCTGGTTTTGGGTTAAGAAAGTGGGTAGGCCTAGATAAGTCAAGTTCTTAAGACAGGTCAGCCTCTCCAGTCAAGCCAAAAGAAGAAGATGCAGAAGCTCTTTTCAGGTTTCCAAGTACTCAAGTCTAACTTTTTAATGATTAGTTAGATTTGTACTAAATCGGGGCAGAGAGTCTAGATCTAAAGAAATGGAATTCTTTATCCCAAGCCCTTCTTATTCTGAGGGTTTCAAGGTAGAATCTTGTATTCTCCTACCTAAAAGGGAAGCCTTTCAGTTTCAGGAGTTTAAGCCTTCCTTTTGGGTGAGAGAGAAGGGCCTTCTATTTAGTTTAGGAGTATAGGGGACTGTATATTAAAAAAAATATGAAAAGTCTCAATAACGGGAATTCTAAAACCCGGATACAGGAAGAATGAGGTCAATTAAGGAGCGCCTTTTATTTCAGGAAACCTGTTGTATGTCCTTTCTGGTGACGTATATCGAAAGTTAAGAGTACTTCATGTATGATTTTTTCTATTTTTTAGTTATTTCGTGCGTTTTAAATAAAAATTTTTTTAATCATCGATCGAGTACACCCAAAACTCGGGGAAATCCAAATGAAGGTTTTTTGGTCCCTTTTTCTTGTCTTGATCATGTTATCACGCCCTTTTCAGAATACAGCAAAAATTAGGCTCTTTAAAGCAATGCTATTCTTAGGGCCTTCCCTTATATATCTGACAGTAAGGTTTTTTGGGGAAAAGTTTAACTTTTTAGCTTACTCTACACGCGCACCCCTTTTTTTGAATTGCAAATGTTTTACCAAGATGAACTTCTAAAAGAAATTAACTTGTATTATAACTATCCCGATGAGATATCATAAACAGGAAGATCCCAACTACACAAATTCAAGGGCCTAGCATTTATTACCAATTAAGTAAAAAGGGCGCCCCTAGGGAGCATTTCCTAAAACTTAAGGATTTCTTCATAGGAGAACAAAAGAATGTAACTTAAAAAAGCAACCCTTGGTATAATAAACTTAGGGAGATAATAGCATATAGGTAAACAAGGAGCACCAAAATATTGTAATACCAGAAATTACAGGTGCCTTTAAAAGGAAACTCCTATGGATATCCCTATCCAGAATTACTTACAATTGCTAAAGTAGATCCCTGAAA
>JAYMTE010000300.1:0-19924 GCA_036897545.1 Pelargonium fulgidum
ACATCCACCAAAAGTAAAAGTAATTTTAGGAGCCTCCAGTTTACCAGTATGCACTTGCTCGCATCAGTAAAGTCCATGTCCAAAAGTAACTGACTGACCAATAAAATTCATTAATTTTAAAATAATAAAAACTTCCAAATGAAGTTGATAAATGAATGAGTTGATTCTAAGATGAGTTTCAGAAATATTTTTAGTGAACCAAAATAAAACAACTATGGTTGTTGAAGCAAATTGACAACTCCTGAATTCTCAGAAGAACAGAGGAAAAGATGGAGAAAGAGACAGCAGCTTGCCCACATGGACATCTAACATAATGAGCTGGCCCATGCTCTCACAGAGATCTCCATAACAGATTATGGCATCCAGCTAATGCTCATGCAGCTTGTCGGAACTGAAATGTGAACTCAAGTTTTTCTATTGAGATTATGAGTTCGAATCTTTTTAAATGTTGTTGAAATGAGTCATGCAACGAGGAGACATCCTCGAAAGAAGATTTTGCATTTTGAAGTCAACATAATTTCAGACATCAAAGAATATGCATGTGATCTGTTATGGGGTTACCATTTTCCAACCCATGTTCCTGCGAGAGAATCTGAAATCTAAATAAATTTCAAATGGTCCAAACAAGTAAAAATCCAGGACATGGGACCATTCTTGAGTGGGGATGCAAGAGTCTAAACCCATTAAGTTAAGGTTGGAATCTTTAGGCTAGACTGAAAATTATTACAAGATGCAAGGGCACAAACTTATTAATTAAGGTTGGAACCTTTTGGCTAAATTCATAAACTGGTACAAGATGCAAGGTCACATTGGTCAGTTAACACAAGAGGTGACAAATTAAGAAAAGAGGAGCTTGTTTAATCTAATCCTCAGGATAAGGCAGCAGAAAAGTCGAAGGACTGTTCCAAACTGAGAAAGCTAGCTGTCTGACTTGGTTTGTCCTCTACTGGTCACATGAAAAGGACAACAGAGAAGAAGAGAGGAACATGAACTTGTCTTTAATCTAACTTTTAGTGAAAAAACAACTAGATTTCCAGTACTAAACACACATATATTGTAAAATGAAAAGTAATGTCTGCTAAATGTTAGAGTAACAAGAGGCAAGAGTAAAGGATAATGATTGGAATAATTCAGATTATGGTGCTCTTAATTTAATCAGAAAAATGTGTATATTCTCTAACAATATCATTCAATCTACAAGGTTCTCACTATTGTTAAGTTTCAAGTGATCAACATATGTATTCAGTCTTAACTACGCATCATCAGAAAAACTTTAACCATAAATAAAAAACAACAATGTAAAATAAATTGAAATAAGAGACTGTCATGCAACTCAATATGAAATTGAAGTAAAAAGGCTATTTCTGAGTCTCTGACAGTACATAATTTTTGGAAAGTATAATAAACAATATAAGTTGAATTTTGTAAGAAATATTTGAACTTTGACATTTCATTTCTTGATTTCTTTATTTTATTATATCCTTTTGTTATTATATTCCAGATATGACTCCCAGCACATCTACGAGTGTTTTTTCATTATGTCTTGAATATAACATTGAAGGAGACAAGACTAGTGATTCACAATCCCATTCAACTTGGTATCAACTTGTTTTCATTCTATAGTGACATAGAAGTACACGACTAAAGCTTTATAAATGGAGAAAATGAAATGCATAATTATTAGGAGCAGCATAATTTGACTATTATGTATTCCATTCATTCATTATCCAAAAGCATTGTTTAATTAATTAGTATACACGATTGAATAGAGACACTTAATTGAATAATGTCACATTATTAATATATTATCTAATTACATAGCTAATAAATTTATAATCATGTTCAATTCGTGTTAGATTTGTTAACACAACACGATAATTATTAAGGTCTATCCTAGCTTTTAAACCTATTGCATTTAAGACAAGACAATGATAGCAAATAATAAGATAAGTACCGGCTGCATCTCACCTCATCTCGTGTCTAGTAAAAAGAATATTATCATGACACATCAACGTGTTTGTACTTAATATTTAAAAATGATTATCAAATGTGATGCATTAGTTTTCACCAATATAACATATTTAACCTTAAACATGATACTTTAACATGAATTATCAGCTATATGGTAAATTAATTTTTGAATTTAACATGGCTAGCAACGCTTGTTGAACAAATATGCCTACCTGGATTTAGAGAAGCATTGTTGCTTAAAATTCCAGAAAAGACCTCCCATTTGGTCATGTAAGTGGTTGATCCACGCCTGGAATTTGCTCGCTCCAAGCAAGATGGTATATCATTACACCACCCACCTCCCTGTTAACCATGAAACCAACCCACCATATGAAAATCAATTTCCAACAGTGGACCAAAAAAAGTCACGGGTCCATCAATGGACCCACCAACCTAACTTTAGTTTAACCAACAAACCTATACTTTACCAATTCCATTGTATATTGGTCCTTTTGACTGATTGCATCAACAATTGCATCAACAGCTTTGGTCTTTTCTTAGATTTGAAGTTGTTTAAAATAGTCTCCACATCAAAACTAAACACGCCTAGACAATTATTTTGTCATACTGTGTCACATACGACACATTTAATGTACACACTTAAAAAGTATAATTGTAAATTGTGTTTAATAACATGTTAAATATGTTGAGTTGTGTTTGTTTCAATTGTTAACGTTATTTATTTAGTTACTGTGTTAAATCTGTCAAATTCGTAATTTTTTGTTCGACGCGATCACTAAACATAATTATTCGTGTTAAATCGTGCAACACATATTTAACTTTCAACACGATGCACACACGACACACATTAAATGTGAGTTATAAGAAAACAATGGAAGAAAAATGTTTGGGATGGAAGTGCTACTTTCTGTTTTGTCATATCGGGGACCATGAGACTAGAGAGCTCAGTTGCGTGCACGTCTACTGCAATGTGGTGTGGGTCTAGTTTGTGGCTATCACTGAACTATGAGCTGCACCATGACAAAATGTCCACCACTTGAAAGACACTTGTGGCGGGTTTTTCATTTTAGCCATTTTCAAGCTTTCCCTCTCAGTTGAAAGTGAAAATTTGCCTTTATCAATAGTGCAATCATAGATTTTTGGATCAGAATAATAATCCTAATCCTAAAAACTGGACATAAAATGGTACAAAAAGACCCAATAATGCTTGCATTAAAATAATGAAAATGACAAACACAAAGAGATCTTGGAATTTTAATCAGAAGTTACATGGTTGAGAATCAACCATCCTTTTAACTTTAATACTATTTAAATTTGTAGTTAAAACTATTATTCACTAACAAAATAATTCAATGTTTCTTTTTAACATTACATAAATAATTCAATGTTAATTTCATATAAATAATTTTCTATTATATCCTTGCATTACTAAACATCACAACTAATGCACAGTTTTTTTTTTTTTTTTTTTTTTTTTTAATTCACAATTGTGGAAAAAAAAAAAAAAACAAAAAAAAAAAAAAAAAAAAAAAAAAAAAACCTGGATCGTTGCCAGGAAACTTGCACACATAGTTAGGCAACTTTTGCAGGCGATGTCGTATTGGTTTTATCAAAAAATATACTAATTATGATCTTCAAAACAGCCGTCAATCCTTAAATGCGACAGCCAATTACAGTTTATAACATATATGATTCCGTTGACAGATGACGTGGTGATCTTTCATTGGATCTCAACTTCCCCAGCTCGTCATTAAAAAACTATATTCCCTACTATTACTTCTTATAATAAATAATTGCTACTTATTTGTTTTTCTTCATAGTTTAGAGATGTCCCACTGGATAAAGTACACATATATATCCAGTTGTTTTGCAATTAAAATTGTGTAAAAAAAAAACATAAAACGGATATAGTATTTATTATACTTCGGCGAGTTATTAAATATTATTTATATTCATTCATGTAAATTATAGGTGCCAAACTTAATTTTTTTATTCTAAAAAAAACTTAATTTTCGATTTAATATTTATTTAACGTAAATAGGAAAATGGTACGCATTTTCGGGTGCAGTTATAATTGCATAATTGTAGTTAACATGTTACATCTAATGCCATATATAGCAATTACTTATTTAAGGTAATATTTTAAATCCAATGCTATAATTATTGGTCTATCGTAATTGAGTGTTTTATATATATATTTAAATTTTCTTTAAATAAGAATGTATGTAGGTAAGATTTAATAACTCATTAGCCTTCATAGTTGTCAATTTAGACTATACAAATTTTAGATGAGGTCGTTGCAATAATACTTTATTAAACTTAGAGGGATATTATGTATTGTTCAGCTGAATTTATTCGGTAAAAATTTACTAAGATGAATTTGATTGATAATGTGGTCTTTTTCGACTAATATTCAAATTATACAAGCGATCTTTAAACTCAAAATAACACTAACACAATAACACTGCCTAATTTAGTAAAACAATAGTATTAGAAATTCATACATAATTATCTTATTCTCATTTCATACAAAAAAAGCAAAAGAATAGAGTATTATTTTATCACCACGTTGAGATTTAATAACTTGGTTAAAATTTAGTACGAAGAGTTTGCCGCTATTATATATAGTTATCTCCAACTTAATTTGTATTATTGATATTGTTTAATTGACTGCTTAAGATTTGACTGATACAAATCATACAACAACTCAGTAAAAATATAGAAGGCTCAATCCGGATTAAACAGAATGATTCACAAAAAAAAAAATTTTTAAAAAAATAAATGAATTACCTCGAACTGTAGGAGCCAGTTGCTTGCTCCGGCGCCGGAGCCTCTGTGCAGGTGGTACGCTGGCAAGCTCCCGTCCAAGCAAACTGAGAACATTCACCACCCAAAATTTCAAAAATCAGTCAAAAAGACCATAATAAAAAAACTATTTCAGATTATTAAGTATAATTGTTCTGAGAATCAATAAACCACCAAAACTCACCAGCTTCCTTCGCCGCAGCGTCGTGAACCAGAGTCATGTTCACCAGAAGCCTCTCATCGGCGTAAATGCGCCACACCGCGCACATTAGCACCAGCAGCATCTTCACCACCGCCATCTCCATATCTAACAAAACCTACACTTCTCATAAAAATCCAGAATCCAGCTCTCGATTTATACACAAACAACGAAATCAATTCTAAGAGGAAAGCGAAACGACGCGAAATTACGAGAAACAACTGACGTGAAGAACAGATACAGTCAACATGGATGTGTAGTCTGCATTAAATGCCATTTATGGAGAGCAAAAACAACATCGCCTTATTTTCGGTTTCGAATCCGAAAAAAATGTAAGATCTCAATTGTGAGAGCGACAATGGCGAAGAATCGAAGAGACAGTTGCAGAGAAACAGAGTGAGAGAGAGAGAGAGACGAGCGCGAAAAAATGGCGGTGGTTTTGAGTTATGGAATGGAGTTTTTGAGACGAATCTGAGATTTATGGAGGGAGAGATTGGGAGAGGAGGATTCGAGAAGGAGACGGCGAAGATTGGAATATTTGAGGATGCGGCTTTCGTATACAGACAGTGAGGAAGCAGCTAGCTTTATATTTATTTTTTAAAATAAATTATTATTGTATATATTTGTAAAGAGAAAATATATATCCTATTTTGATAGCAAAATTGTTTATTTTGTTTTGAAATTGGATGTTAATTTAGGTTTTTGTTTCTACTCTCTCCGTTCCAAAATAGTTATCTAAATTTTTTGTACTAAAATGAGTGTCATGTTTTCATTTTTAATTTATTGTATTTCGATCGCAAAATTGTTTATTTTATTTTGAAATTGGATGTTTATTTGGTTTTTTTGTTACTCTTTCCGTCCCAAAATAGTTGTCTAAATCTTTTGTATTAAAATGAGTGTCATGTTTCTATTTTTAATTTATTGTATTATTATATTATTATTTTTTTCATATCACTTATGCTCTAAAGGAAACCTAATCTGAATTGCACATGGTGTAGTAGAGAAAATGAGTGTAATATTGGAAACACATTAAATGATATTGTAAACCTTAATTTTGCAAAAAATAAAAATATGACACTCATTTTGAAACGGAGATGATATTTATTTTAAACTATCAATGTTACTATAATTTGATTTTAATATATGTTATTTGTTGTAAATTGATTCAATTCATAATAATGTTGTCAAATTAAACATGGTTTGTGTTGTTTAGTTTCTTTTCCTGTTCTTTAAAAAATTGTTTTCGTATACTATATGGTGAAGTCCATCGTATCTTCGGCATGGTTGAAAGAGATTTTTTTGGATCTCCTGATTCGAACAAAGTGGGTTGTTAGTTAATTCCATCTATTTGAAAATTAGTAATCATTTTGCATGGGTTGATTTTGTATCCATTCGAGCATTATCAACTTAAAATATGATTTATTTATTTATATCATTTAAGCTGCATATCTAATATTCATAGCTTTTTATTTTTAACTTAAAATAAAATGTTTGTTAATTGTTACATATTTTATAATTTTGTGCGTACAATGTGAAGTGATCATATTTATGTATATAAAATAAATGTCAACGATTAACAATCTAACATATTTAAATCAGTCAAGTCATCAATACAATAATTCAATAATTGATGTTTAGCGTCTCATTTACAAACCTATGATACATTAATTTTCTCATTGATAACGTTTTATGCCCTTCATTTGTAAGAGAATGGCTATATAAATCATAAATGTAGTCTTCATGTAACGAGAAGATGAGATGGAGAAAAGTTGGTGGGGTCTGTGGGGCCCACATATCATCAGGTGGGACCAAGGTTTGTTATATTTTAGCCTTTTAGGGGTGATGTGCGTGTGATGGGCAAGACGCGAAACAAACTATCGTTAGGTACACGTACAAGCAACAACTTCAATGATGTGCTCTAGACCTCAAATGGATATACATATATCTATATATAGTTGGTTCATCAATTTGTCCGTGTCCAGCGGTGTCACACGCCGTGTTGCCTTTAATTTTGCGTCAAGTATACACCATCATGGCTTTAATTTTACCACTTTTGGTCTCGAGATGACGCTCGTGGACTAACAATTGAACGACTTCAAATTTAGCGAAATTTTAATTTTCATGTAACTCAAAAAGAACGTTTATTTGGAGTCTTACTTTTATTTAACCTGTTCAAAATATTACAAAACGATTCATCGTTTCGTGGTAAATAAAACGCGACGAACAGTACTTTTCACCTTGAGCTACTCCATATAATTTTGTAGATGAATAATAAAAGTTGAAAATTGTTAAACAAAGTAAGTGAATAAAGACGATTAAAAGAATGTCTTATCGTCTCCAAGAGTTGCAAATTGAAAATAAAAAAGAACCATCAGCAAAACACTCGATCCGAGTATATAATAGTAAATTTATTATTCTAACACATGGTCCCAAAATAATTGGTACAACCTTGATTGGAGCAAATTTGAATTTACACTCACCAATGGCAACTCATGGTGCTACCGTGCTGGGAAGATATATGCAATATCTGAAACTATAAACAAGGCAAAGATATTTTTAAAAAAACAAGTGCTGGTTGGGTCATATGTGGTTGGAGGAGCACATCTGAGCAGGAGTGTAAAGAGGCTTGTGTTTGAAGTTTTCAATAATGGCATTGGCTGCTAGGTCTATTAAAATATCAGAAAGTACTGGCATTTTTATGGCTGGTGGGTCTCAAATTCTCTCTACAAATTGGAAGGTTGGTTGTGAATTGTGATAAATGATCATGATGTGCTCATTGAATCTCATTTCAAATACACCATTTAATATGATGAAAATGGAAATGGGTGGTCCATGCTACCAAATCTTACAATATATCCTTTACCATTTTCGATTAAATGTTTCAATTTGTGTCGTGACATGACACGCAACACAAAATTAGCATGTTAATCGTGTTGTGCTCATATTAGATAACTCATTCCGTTTAGTAATCTAATTGTGTTCATGCCTCCAAATCGCCTGTTGTAGTGTCAAAAACTTACTCGCACGACTAAATTTTCATCAAATGAAGTTGCACGTGTTAGTGACATGATAGTAACTCGACAGATTTGCCAAACATTCAAATATGAAATATTTTATGAGACTTAAGAGCTCATAATTAGCGTCTTGATACACAACACAAAACAAAATAAACATGTTTGTGCTAACTATTTTATATTTATGTCGGTTTCATGTTGAAGTACTCAAAATGTTAAAAATTGTGTCGTGCGTTGAATCTAAAAAGCGCACACACGCAATACGACCTACACGCACATATGGGGGTAGTAATAGCAACTTAACGAAAAGAAAAAAAAAACCATAAAATATTCATTTCAGTTCGTATTGTGCTAGCTAATAAAGTTCCATGTTAACACGTAGTGTTCATAAATGTGTCGAACTTGTGTTTAGTATTTGAGCACGATCTCTAAATTTGTGATGTTTTCTCATGTAACACAAAATTAAATTTCAGCCACACAACACAATAACCAAATGAGACCAAACTTGAATAAGTTTCGAGATTGTAAAGATTCAATGACAAGGCCCAAACTTATTTCTGGGTCAGCCCATTAACGAACTGAGCCAAGCCCAACTCAAGATCCAACCCAACCCAGACCAGCTTTGACTTTTGACATCTATTGTACGAAGTGCAAAAAAGAGAAACTTTTAGAGGAAGAAAATGAAAATAAGTTAAGAATTTGAGGCAAACTGCAAATAACCAAAAGTTTGTTCTCCATTGGAAAAGAGCACCGAGAAAAAGAGACCTTGTGATGAGAGTGAAAGCGAAGATATTTCCAAACCCTTCACAGTTCGGAGTCCAAGGTTAGTCCTCTCGAAGCCCATTCCTCGTAATCGGCTAACGAATCCGTTGTAGTTTCGCAATCTCAAGGCTCATCTTTTGTTTCAGATCTATACGTATCTGTTCGTGATCATGTAATTTCTAGTTTGTAAATAACTGTGTGTAGATTGTATTTGTGTCTCTGTGAACCCTTGATTTTTGGGTTTTGCTAGGTTGCTGTAGAAAGGTAGAAAATGAGCCAAAATTGACATCTTGGTTCTGTTTGGTTGCCGAGAAAACTGAGGAAAGGGAGAGAAAATGGGATAATAGATTCTGGGTTTCAATTTAGATATGTCAACCTCTAGTGGGTCCCTTAGTATATTTGAGGATTATTTAATATATTTGTGATTTTGTTTTCCAATTTCCACACTTTTAGGGAATTGGAAAGGAAATTTGATTTGAAATAAATGAATGTATGGATTGTTTCTTTATCTGGTTAAGTTGGCTATGGTGACTCGTTATTGTATTTCTTGTTTGGCTGCTTAAATTTTTTTAGGCAGTTGGATTCAAAAGAAAAGAGGAATTCGGTATAGCCATCGTAATTTTGCTTAATTGTTCATCGATTCTTTGTGCAATTGTTGTCATCAACTCTCAGTGAACAATGTGCATGATCCCATCAAGGAAACTGGAATTATGTGAATGATTAATTTGCAATATGACGTGCTTTATGCAAAGCAATTGATTTTTTTCATCAACTTGCCTGTGGATTCTAGTTCTTTTTGTTGTATTACTTTTTATTAGCTCGCCTTTGAGACAGCAGTTCTCAGCAACCAAACAGAGCTTCTGTACCTAAATTAGTTTCTTCTATTGGTGAAAAATGAAAATGTTCTACTATTGCATGGTTCTTACCTTTTTCTTTGTGCCTAATTGTCTTACAGGTTGCATGATTTCTCTGGTCAAGTGTTTATTGGAGAAGGATTGCAACTTTGGTTGGAAACATTACTTTCTTTAGTGTCCTTGGTACTACATGCTGCTAAAGGGATTTGAGGCTAGAGACTCAATAGTTGTGTAGGCTTAGTTTGTAATGGAGTCGTTGTGGAGACTTTTGTATCTCTTGGAGCCTGCACCAGTTACTCTTATTGTGACGGCTGTAGCTGTTACCTTTGGATCTGCCTTCCGTGCTTTAAACTATGGGAAAGAAATGGAGAAAAACCGCGACTTGTCTGAAGCCTCGATTACTTTGGATAGGTCCCAAGCGCTCATGATCCCTGTAATGAGCTCATGCAGTTTGCTTTTGATGTTCTACTTGTTCTCATCTGTCTCACAAGTCCTTACTGCATTTACGGCTGCTGCCTCTGTCTCATCCCTTTTCTTTTGCCTATCTCCTTATATTGCCTCTGTAAAGTCACAGTTTGGTTTGGCAGATCCATTTGTGTCAAGGTGTTGCGCAAAACCATTTACTCGCATGCAAGGGCTATTGTTATTCTCATGCTTTGGTATTGTTGCGGCTTGGCTTGTTTCTGGGCATTGGATATTAAACAATTTGTTGGGCATCTCTATATGCGTTGCATTTGTGAGCCATGTGCGCCTCCCAAACATCAAAATTTGTGCAATGCTCCTAGTTTGTCTGTTCGTGTACGACATATTTTGGGTTTTCTTTTCTGAGAGATTTTTCGGGGCAAATGTGATGGTTTCGGTGGCAACACAGCAAGCATCTAATCCAATTCACACAGTGGCTAATAGTCTGAGTCTTCCTGGATTGCAGTTGATAACTAAGAAGCTAGAGTTGCCGGTGAAGATCGTCTTTCCCAGGAACTTGTTTGGTGGAGTAATTCCTGGGGGGAGTGCTACAGACTTCATGATGCTTGGTCTCGGTGACATGGTATGCCTTCCTTTCTTCCTAAGTGACTTTTGTTATATTTACCATGAAAATTGAAATGTTATCATCTAAATGGTATTGCATGTTGATTCCCGTTACACTTCTCCATGAGTGGATTACAATAACATTTAGGATTTTCAGTTGCTCTTTCATTTAGACCATAGGCATAATTATAGCAAATAGAGTTGGTGCTTTTGTTGCAGTGGAAGTTTTCGTAGGTTTAGTGATCATATTTTTATATCGTAGACCGGTATACTATACTACATTCTTATGCCGTAGAAAAGATTGGGTATGTGATTGAGACATGCTGTCTTATTGGCCAAGTAACTTATAATGTTCTGTTATGTTTGTTCTAAATGTCTGGGTTGTTACAGTCGATAGCAACTGGAACTGCTTGGAGTTTCTTGTACCCGTACTTAAGTGAGGGTTAACATCTTTGAATAATTTATTAAACTGTGTAGCCAACAAATCTCAAAATCCGACAGCTGATTGGTCAAAAAGTAGACATTGTTGGTCAAATTTGTTAATCTCTCAATTTTATTTTACTGTAAATTTTTTTGTCTGATTTTCTCCATCCGCTGCTCTTGCCATTGTGCCTTTCATATATCAATTTTCTTATTGCAAATTTTGGTTATGTTAGCTGTTTTGTCATTTGTAACTTTCTTTTTTTCGTGTCTTTCTACTCACACATAGATGCATTTTATACCAATGATTTAGAAAAAGGTAACTGTGTCTACTTCTGGCCTAGGTTCAGTTCAGGCTGAATTCTTTATTCTAGCACCTTGCTCTTCTATTTTTTTTATGACCATCTTGCCAAGTAATCTATTGTTTAGTTGCTAACTTTTATGCGTTTGGAGCTATAACTTGTTTTGCAAGAGGGGGATACTGATGAGTTAGGAATTTAACTTTCAAGCGCCAGAATTGTTCCGTCCTTTTCTGTAAAAATACATTTTCGTGCTCACTGCATTTGTTAACTTTTTCATCATGAAGTGAAGTTACTCATGTCTAGTCCAATAATGTGTGTATTTTAGCATGAACGCAATCTTCAGCCAAAGTTTAAGGTGCAATTAGTTCAATAACTTTGTGGAACGGAAATTATGTAGTGGACACACTTGCACATTTTCATTGATCTTTTTGGTGGAGGATAAGCTATCATTTAAATTAATAGCACATCTCTGAAAGTGTTTATTGAAACGCTTACCTGACATGCATCTTACCTAATACCCGAGAGCGGTATTCAAACTACAAACAATTAAGTTGTGGTTGCTCTTACCTATTCTATTCACCATATGCTGAACTGAAATTTCCTGGCCAAACTGAGTGTCTAGGTTGATAATATCATGGGACATTTGCTGGTTTGATGTTGAACTTTTCTTTAGTAAGAGATTTTATAAGTTTCCTTTTTTTACAGGCTATACCTGCCATGCTGATGGCATTAGTTCTATGTTTTGATCATCGAAAGAGCCGGGATTCTGTAAACCTCCTTGACTTAAACTCCTCCAAGGGGCACAAGTATATACGGTATGCCCTTCCTGGATACGCCATTGGGCTCGTAACTGCTTTAGCCGCTGGTGTTTTGACTCGCTCACCTCAACCTGCACTTCTCTATCTGGTATCTGTATTGTTCTAGTCTCATTGCATGTATATTGTAACTTCCTGCATTTTTCATTTTTTGTGATTCACTTGTAGAAGACTCGTGGAATTTACTTAAACCACTCCATTCTGGTGCACGTAGGTACCCTCTACTCTCGGACCAATAATTTTCATCTCATGGATAAGGAAGGAGCTAACGGAGCTATGGGAAGGAACTCCGCCAAACCCAAATGATAAAACTCACCAAATAGAAGTCTGAGCATCTAGGCTTCATGGTTTTGCACGAATTAGTACTCGCAGAGCCAATTAATAGTTGTAAAGTCACTGGGGTTTACATCTGAATCTTCGTGTTATGGTAGTATCGAACTTTTGGCATGAATTTGATATCCTTGTGAACTGCTTGCCACAAGTTGCATAAGGGTACATCTATGAATCCTCCTCCATCTTCCAGTTTTTAGAAATGTCTTCAATCTGATTCATTAAAGATAAATTTAGAAATATATATGAAATGGTAGCCTAATTCAAGTATAGATCATTATGTGTTGATGTTGAAGGTTGATATGACTATAATTGGATCCTACAAATTGGATACAAATGTGTTAGTTCTGTTTTGTTTGAACCCAATTATTCTGAATGTATTAGTTGCGTACTGCTGGGTCAACCTGTTCAGAAACAATTTTTCGTTTGTGTAATTCAACCCGTTTAATTTATAGGTCGGGTTCATATGAACGTGTTTAACATGATACCTAACTTCAACACGACTCATGAAATCAAATTGTCATGTGAAGTCGAAAATACAAGCAATTAAATGGAAATCGGGTCAGAAATAACTTGACCCAACCCAAACCCAAAGGATAGATTTTCATCGTCAGATTGTTATGAGAAAGTAAATTGCACTCTCATTTTGAAACAGTGTTAATTAGTGTTATAAAGTTACCCAACTAAATTGAATTCACATAACGTTTGTATAAGCTGCACTTTGGTTCATACAAGCCTATTAGAAGAGAGACAAGAACATGGATAAAGTGAATAAACTTACCAAAACTTTACTGAAAGAATCAATACAATGAAGCACCACAAGATTTACATGACAAATGCTCTGCTAAGGATCTGGATACATAAAGTATCATGGGAGCACAAAAAATGCACAAATTCATTTGATCCCATAACAAGCATGATTGTGTAATAAATATACGTAGAGAAAAAAGAATGCCAACCAGAGAGTTAAAAGTTGAGACTGAACCAAAAAGAATGCCAACCAGAGAGTTATAGGTTGAGACTGAACCAAGTCAACGGGGAGATAACCACCTCAGATTTAACTACCATTCCCGCCCAATGAATTTGTGAGTGCGGACCGCTCATTTGGATCCATTTAATTTGTGTCTTAGCTGAGACCCTTTGATCTATATATGTATATATCTACACAATGAAATTCACTATGGTTTATCACCTTCAAGCGAATTTATTGCTTTGTATACGGAAGAAGCAAGTGGAGAGAACTTCCTCTCAACAATCTTTTGCATAAGTTCCAGTGCTTTGAATCTCTGATTCCATTGTAACAATCCACTTAACATTGTATTATATGTCACCTCGTCTGGTTCACAACCATTCCTTTTCATCTTCAGCATCAACTCCTCAGCTTCCACTAAAAATCCCTTGCGACAAAAGCCATGCATCATTATGTTATAAGTATAAACGTCACGATGCACACCTTTAGTGAAAAGGCGGTTGAAGAGTTCCCATGCATCTTGAAGCCTCCCGGCCACGCAAAGTCCATGGATCAGTACATTACATGTTACAACATCCGGCATAACACGTTTTTTAACCATTTCTTCGAATAAACAGACAGCTTCATCTGCCCTCTTCTCCTTGCAAAGACCATCCATCATTGCAGTATATATCTCTCTATTTGGCTCAACTCTTTCTGTTTTCATCTCTCCGAACAATGCAATGGTCGCATCCACATTTCCCATCTTGAATAACCTATCAATTACAGTTACATAAATGATTTGATCACGTTGACCGTCTTCTAAACTTTCAGGTAGCCGGCGTAACAGCTTGAGGGCAGCAGTGGTTTCACCCGCCAAAAAGAGGCCCTTGATCAAAGAGCTAAAAGTAACCAGATCTGGCATAAAACCATTCTTAACCATTTCGCCCATGAAACTGAAAGCCACGTCGATTTTTCTACTCTCGCAAAGAGAGTCAATAATAGCACTATAGATCTTTGCGTTTGGATTATACATTCCTCCCTTCATATCTCTAAGCAAGTCAATAGCTGCAACGATATTTCCCATCTTGCACAAACCATCGATCACACTTAAATAAGTGATTTGATCCGGTTGGGCTCCTTTCAACACTTGAGGAAGCCTGCGGAACAGTTCGAGCGCAGCAGTACCTTTACCCCCTAAAAAGAGGCCCTTTATTAGACTGTTAAAGGTAAAAAGATCTGGCATAACAGATTTCCGAACCATTTCACCTAAGAGGATGAAAGCCGCGTCAACCTTTCGGTTATTGCAGAGACCATCAACGAGTGCATTATAGGTCGACGTGTCCGGCTTACACCTCCCTCTCTTCATATCTCTGAGCATGTCAATAGCCAGCGTCAATTTACCCGACTTGCACAAACCATCAATCACAATTCCATACGTGATGCGATCACGATGATCATCTTTCAAAATATCAGGTAGCTTGCGAAACAATTTGAGGGCAGTATCGGGTTCGCCCACCGAAAAGAGACCCTTAATGAGAGTGCTATAGGTAACAATATCTGGCACAACACCATTCTTAACCATCTCGCCAGTCAAACCGAAAGCCACATCAACTTTTCCGTTCTCGCAAAGACCGTAAATAACAGCACTATAGATCTTTTTGTTGGGCTTAACTCTTCCTCTTTTCATATCCCTCATCAAGTCCACAGCCTCCCTCACCTTCCCCATTTTACACAGCCCATCTACAACAATCCCGTAAGTGGTCACATCCGGTTCACAGCTTCTAATTAACTTTCGAAACAGCCTAAGAGCATCAACATTTCTACTATCCCAAAACAAGCCCTTTATCAAACTACTATAAGTAAATGTGTTAGGTTCATAGCCTTTCTTGAAAATGGCTCCAAATAAAGACAACCCATAATCAACACCAACACCATTTTTCAATCCAACACAAGAATTAATAACAACATTGAAAACGAACAAATCAAGTGCAATAGGAATCATACCCATTTCTCTGTACAAATACAGGACCTTGGAGTGGTGTCCCATTTTGCTCACAGTGATCAACACTTGACCGAACTTGCGGATTGAAGGCAACTGTTGAGATCGAACCATTTGATGGAAATCGGAGAGAACGTGGCTCAACGAATTTGAGGGTTCAACATTTACAGGACCATTCGGGTCTGGAGAATTTTGGGGGTTTCTGGGAATTTGGGGTTGGGAGTGAATAAATGCAGTAGCTTGGCCTCCGAATCCTGCACCGCCGGAATGGGCAGCAACTCCGGCATTGAATATCCGAGCCACCGCTTTCATCGTCGGAGTGGGATCGACGGCGGTGATTGGAAACTAAAACCCTAGAGAGCCACTAATGGGTACTGAAAATTCCCAAAAGCTGAATGTTCATGAGAATATGAAGTCATTTGTCTCATTTTTTAATTGATTGAGAACAAAATCAACTTGTCATCTATTAACACCCATGCCTGTTTAATAGTTTACAAGCGCAGAACGTCCGTCCAGATGTATATATAAAATCTCGTACTAGTTTAATAATTTACGAGCGTGGAGCGTCTGTCTGGATCTATATTATCAACCAATAAGTTATGGTTTAGATGCCGGAGACTTTAATCAATTTTGGGACATATTGGTTTGTTTTGATCAAGTTTGAGTCAAATGAGCCTTGTTTTTGCAAGGATTCGTAAATTCAAATGGTCCGACTGCATTTAACTTAGGTTGATCGCGTGTCGGGTTTGTGCCGTTGGAGCCTAAACCGACCCTAAAATAGTTTTGGGTTGTCGGGATTCGTGCATAAAATACAAATGCGGGTTCATTTGACCTATCCACTACGGAATTTTATATGGTGAACACGACCCGACCTTAGTGTCAAGTAAAAGGATCCAATGTCCAAATTTTTTTTATCGTCTACTAGCATTTTCTTTCAATTCATTTCATTTCAATGTATCTCCATTAAATATAACCGATTTTTTTTAACTAAACAAATTGTAACATAACGTGTCAATGCATAAAATAGGTTAAACTATATTTAACTATTTAAAATACTAGTCAATGAGACTTTTTTACTCGGGGTCAAAAGAAGTTAACATCAACACGGGTCTTATGTATTTTAACACTTGAAAGCGAAGTGACATTATGTGATTGGTCGGAAATAATGTCGTGATGGGTTATAACGATTTCATATGAGACAAGATGATGTCACTATGTTGAGGACAGAGCTAAGTTCGAACCTCGGTTGTCTCGGTTGTTACGCTAGCTTATAAAATATTAAAAAAAAAGAAAAAAAAGGCAAAGCTCCAAGACAGAGTCACGAGACAAAGTCTAGAAGGTTACCAATAGGGCGTGCCTTTAATTAGGTGCTTCAACAATGTGTATAGCAGAAAAAAAAACATGATACAACATTCTTAAGGCTGCAAAAAGTTAGGGATCAATGAGAAGAACAATGCAGCTTAATTGGGGAGACATTAGCTGCACTTTGGTCTACACAAGCCTATATCAAATTTTAGGCAGGTTGTATACAGAAACATGGAAGAAGTGAGTCAAAATTTCCAATAAACACTACACTTTTGCTTAAATGAATCCAAGGAAACAACACAAGAATTACATATAGACACTCTGCTACAAAAACCCACAAGTGGGCACAGTGAATGCACAGATTCATGATATCGAAGAGTCGAGTATATCAATTAGTTTCACAGTTTGGCATACCAGCTCCAAACAAAATCGTCAACTTGGATATGGAAGAAGCGTGCGGCGAGAACTTCCTCTCAACCATCTTTAGTATAAATTCCAGTGCCTCGTGCCTCTGTTTCCATTTTAGTAATCCACATAAGATCGCATTGTAAGTTGCGTTATCGGGTTTCCATCCATTCTCTTCCATCTTCAGCAGCAACTCCTCGGCTTGCACTAGAAATCCCTCTTGACAAAGCCCGTTTATGAGTGTGGTAAATATAACAATGTCAGGACGTACACCATTGGTTAAAAGGCGGCCGAAGAGTACCCATGCATCTTGAAGCTTCCCATCCTCGCAAAGTCCATTGATCAGTACGCTATACGTTACAACATCTGGCACAACACGTTTTTTAACCATTTCTTCGAACAAACCGAAAGCTTCATCTACCCTTCTATTCTTACAAAGACCATCCATGAGTGCGCTATATATCCTCTCGTTCGGGCTACAGCTTCCTCTTTTCATATCCGTAAACACTACCATAGCTTCGTCCACATTTCCCATCTTACACAAACCATCAATAACAATTCCATAAGTGAATTGACAACGAGGGACATTTTTCAAAATTTCAGGTAGCTTGTGAAACAGTTTGAGGGCAGCTTTACCTTCACCCCCCAAAAAGAGTCCTTTTATCAAAATGTTAAAGGTAAAAAGATCCGGCACAACACATTTCTTGACCATTTCGCCCATGAACGTCAAAGCCACATCAACCCTTCGGTTATTGCAAAGACCGTCAATGAGTGCAGAATAGATCGATGCGCCTGGATTACACCTTCCTCCCTTCATATCTCTTAGCAAGTCCATAGCCGCCATCACATTCCCCGTCTTGCACAAACCATCAATAACAATTCCATACATGATTTGATTACGTTGAACACCTTTCAAAATTCTAGGCAACTTATGAAACAACTTGAGACCGGCATTGACCTCGCCCTCCATAAAGAGACCCTTAATCAAAGTACCAAAGGTAACAATATCCGGCACAATGCCTTTCTTAACCATCTCGCCGGCGAAACTGAACGACACAACAACTTTCCCACTCTTGCGAAGACCATTGATAATAGCACTATAGATCTCTTTGTTCGGACTACACCTCCCTATTTTCATATCCTGAAACAAATCAAGCGCCGCCCTCAAATTTCCCGTCTTGCACAGCCCATCAATTACAATGCCATAAGTGTACACATTAAGTTCACATCTTTTAGTTAACTTATGAAACAATCTTAGAGCTTCAGCATCTCTACCCTCCAAAAACAATCCCTTTATCAAATTATTAAAGGTTATCGTGTTAGGTTCGAACCCGAACTTAAAAATGGCTCCAAACAAAGACAAACCATAACCAACACCAACACCATTTTTCAATTTAGTACAAGAATTGATGACAACATTGATAGTAAACAAATCTAAAGGAACAGGAACAAGACGCATACCCATTTCTCTGTACAGAGAGAGCACCGTGGAATGGTGTCCCATTTTGCTCACTCTGGTCAGTGATTTACAGATATCGGAAATTGAAGGCGATGGTTGAGATTCAAGCATCCGATTGAAATCGACGATGATGTAGCTTGGCGATTTAAAGGGATTGGCATTTACAGTACCATCTGGGTTTTGGGAATTATGGGGGTTTGTTGAAATTTGGGATTGGGAGTGAATAAAGGCAGTAGCTTGGCCTCTGAATCGAGCGCCGCCGAAATGAGCGGCAGCTCCGGCACTGTATTTTCCGATCTTCATTTTCATGGTAGTGCTTCTTTCTTTCCGCTGCTTTTAAAGCATAGTGAACAGAGAGAACAAAGGAGCAAAAGATGTGTGTGATGAACCCTAGTAATCAAAATTCAAATTTTGATTAATAAGTTTTAAAAAATGGAGACAAATTGGGGAATTTAATGAATAAGGTGTATGGGTTAAAAAAAAATTGCACTCTATAAAAAGAGATAAATGATCTTAGTTGTAATTTATTGGTGGAGACTCTCAACTAATAAATTTTTGTTAATAAAGTGATGTCACGTCATCAATTACATTCATATACGTCTTAATGAATTTATGAGCGCAAAATGCTTACTTATATCAATTTATTATGTTTATTAACTCTGCGTCAACTCAACTCACTAAATTTAAGAATGATAACTTAATGAGGAGCCACAGTCGTGATATGTGTCCCACATATGTGGAAGCGTCGTCTCGCTAACTTGACTCCTCCTATATGAAGGTGAAGGTCACATCCTCCTCCCTCTCTCTGTATCTTCTTGTTTTCTTAGGCGCTCATCTAGTCCTTGCATATTGGGATACTCCAAAGAGGTTTCACACATTTCAAAACTCAATCTAAACTTTTTTGGCAATACGACCATCCCCTCCGTTTACCTTTTTTTTAGCATTGATTCCAACACGTATAGTCAAATATTGGCACGACTTAGAGGCTAGAGCTACCAAAACCGTGGCTCAACGCCTTCGCCCTCATCATCCATGCGAGTCACAAACCTTGGCTCACTACTCCTACTCTACCTTCTATACTTATGGGCGCCTTATGAATTTCAGGTTCTTATAAACCTCCAATCTTATAGGTCTTTCAGATCTGAGAAATACACTTCTTTTATTGTTTTAGATCAATTTGAGTAGAAAAAATTATAACTTCGTGAATATGCATGTTATCTATTATATATATAATAGGAAAGACATACATTCTATATACGTACGACATGTGGCACTTCTATTGTTTGACATGTGTAAATCAATTTTT
>JAYMTE010000301.1:0-19915 GCA_036897545.1 Pelargonium fulgidum
AACTGTAAAACGTGTCAACTATAGGGTAGTAAACTGTAATTTCCTCAATATTAAATTATAGTTTTATGGTGTTTTGATAATCGAAAAGAGGTTGGAATATTAAATTATAGTTTTACGGTGTTTTGATAATCGAATAGAGGATTTGTTTAGCTAGTGTTATCGGAGGTGTTTGAATTAGCTTCTCAAAAATAGTTGATAAGCATGTAACGCTTATGAACATTAATGTGCTCCGGCTTTTTTAAATGATAAGATGTTACGGTATATGTTTGGTAAAAAAGTGCTGATAAATACTTTAATTGTTTAGTAAAAAATGTTGGTAACCCGTTTATAATGTCAATATTCTTATAATGTTCATTATTTATCTCATATTTACAAATACAATTCAACCCATATTGAAATAACATATATATGTATGTATTTCAAAATAGTTGTTTATAATGATAATTTTTTCAATTCTTCATGTTTGAATTTTTTACAATTTTGAATTAGGTCTTTAATTTCCAATTATGAGTTAGTATACATTTACTTTAAGTTAAACTACAATAACGTCTATTTTTGCATTTATGTTTGCAATGAATATAATAATATGATTGTAATCGATTTTTTAAAAATTTATAAAATGTAACATGATATTTTCTAAAATTTTAAGCTAATATGGATGTTATCAATATTGTATTATTTTGATTTGAGTAATAATAATAAAATTGAGATTAATATAAAAAAAACATACATTTTGATTAGATAAAAATTAGTTTACTCTATTAAATTATTAAAAATTTACATGCAAAATGGATATCAAACATGATATTTGAAAATGATATAAATAATATTTTATTATATTTTCATAAAATCATAACTTTCCGCATATGAAATCTAAACATAATATTTTAAATTTACTCTAAGTATCCAAACACATAAATCTTAACTTTCCCGAAATCTATATTCCATAAATCTGAATTTCAGTAATATATAGAGTCCATTGTATTTTGAATTCCTCAATCCAAACGATACATATATGTTTTCTTGTTGGCGTTCGAGACGACAATAGACGATTGCATAGAAGAAAAAGGTGACTTGAAAGGTGATGATCTGGTCAAAGTTACGAATAAGACTTCGAGTTTGTTATCAAATCATACGACATACACGATGGTGACGAGAGGCGTTAAACTTCAAGTGCAATCGTTGTTAGTTGTTCGTGCTATTCAAGTTGGAGTGGAGGATTTCAATGCCTTCAATTTGATTATTCAATATGATGGGGAGGAATCTAATGCATGGTTTGATCATTCATGATGTTTTAGGCGTTGTGGCTCATCACCGTTTTCTACTTTTGGTTTTGTTTGCGAATCGAGTGGTCAATGAATTAGTTAAGTTTTCGGTCTCTTTGTCAGATTTGTCTTTTTGTCGTCAAATTTGAAGTATTAATAAAATATTAATTTTCTTTTTTGTTTTATTTGTTTTAAATGAACAATTAAACTTAAATGTCGCAATTAATGTTCAAATTTATTTGGATTTTAAATTCAAACATGAGATTTAATCTAATTCTATAATATGTTCGGATTGTATTCGGATCATATTGAATAAAATCATGATTGTTCACTCATATATGAACTGAAAAGCCAACAAAAAAACACACCGCAAATTTAAGCCGTAAGTCTGTAAAACCTATCTTGTTATTAGAACTATAAATACCGCAATTTGTTATATGCAAATGCAACAAGATGCCGCCACTCTGAAATAAAGAGCAGCCGCATCCGGAAGAAAATCCTATCGTACTCTCAAAACGGCAATGAGAAAGAGAGATATTGTTAAAATTGATTTTTTATATAGCTCAATTCAAAATTGACTTGGTAAAATAAAAATTGAAATTGGATGTTGCATTAGGATCGAAAACGACGCCGCACTAACCGCGATACGTACTCGCCAAGCATACCCAGTGGGTCACCACCACCGAGACACTATCTTTATCTATTCAAAGACGCTCAAGCCTCGGAGCTCTGCGAATCCACAACAATGGCCACTCTCGCGCGAACGCCCTGGCTCGAAATTAGGGTTTTCTCCGACCGCTCTCCTCTATTTCTGAGTCGCCCTTCTCTCTTCCACACTCAGAGGCTCAACCTCTCTCGCGTCCCGCGGAGGAGCTTCGCGATCTCCGCGTCCGCTGCTCCGCTGCGAAACGACGGAGAGGTTCGTGTTCGCTTCGCTCCTTCTCCGACCGGGAATCTGCACGTCGGCGGTGCCAGAACCGCGCTCTTCAACTACTTGTTCGCTAGGTAGGTCTGGAAATGCTGGTTTTGACGGATATGGATTGTTGTGGACCTTGTGGTTTTTTGTGTGCGTTTGTTTGATTTTTTTTTTCTTGATTCAGGTCCAAAGGTGGGAAGTTTGTGTTGAGAATTGAGGACACTGATTTGGAGAGGTCTACTAGGGAGTCTGAGGAAGCTGTGTTGCGGGATATTAAATGGCTTGGTCTAGATTGGGATGAAGGTACTGATTCTGTTTCAATATGCTTTTTTTTAGTGAAATTTGTTGTTGCATGGTCTCAACAGAAGCAATGTACTCATTTGATGTTCTTGACCTTCATGCTTTTACCGAAATATGCTATTGGAGTTTGTAGTTTGTGTTGCTTGGAAGAGATAGTGCTAGCTACTTCTCAAATAATGTTTGTCGCAAAATGAGTGTCCACTTTTCTAGTTTTATTAGCTATTTATGCATGAATTTACCAACAATTTCTCTTATATAAGTTAGATAGAACCCCTTGAGTTTGTTACAACAAAAGCACACGAGTGTGTAAGGGGGAAAGCCTCTTTCTATTTTGATTAGCTAGGTATGTATGGAATATGAACAATAAGTTAGTTAGAACTTTTTGAATTTGCGCAACAAGACCTGTATGAGGTGGGAAAGCCTAACTCTAACTAACTCATCCTTAACCTTTACAAAAATAGGAAAGTGGATACTCATACCGGGACAAAGGAAGGGAGTACTATTCTTGGCTTAACTAACTGATTTAGGATCTTGAATTTTAATGCATGCATTGCCTCCAAATTTATCTCCGGACATGTTTGATCTGACTGACTTCAAAATCTGGAACCTCTGGACAGAATAGATAACCAACTATGATAAGCTTGTGGACTTCGAAGATTAGTTGAGCATGAAGTTAAATTAAACTTGACTGAATAAATGCGGCTTAGTTTGGATATTATTACCCAATTTCGATTTTTTGTGTTAGTAGTGCTCTGTTTTTGTTAGAATAGAAGTTTGGTTTCCTTGATATGGCTTTTACATGAGTTGTTTTATAGTATACAGCTGTTCATATATTATTTAATAATATTTGTAGGCCCTGATGTTGGTGGAGATTATGGTCCGTATCGGCAATCAGAAAGAAATTCTATGTACAAACAATATGCTGAGAAGCTTATTGATTCTGGTCATGTTTACCGTTGCTTCTGTACTAATGAGGTAAATTTTTTTTTTAATTTGAAGTTTCCCTAGTTACATTCCATTCAGTGTATCTGTGTATGTTAAAGAATCTAAAACATTTTAAACAGCCAATAAAGCTAAAAGTTAAAACAACCAATAATACAGAACCTAGGAGATTATATTACCAATTAGTAATTGTGGATTAGCTAATATCACCTTATCTTGTGGCGTTTGTCAAAGAAATAATTGAAAGAGTTGCTATTACGAATATGTAGAGTGTTGAATAATATGATTTATGTTGGACTTTAGGAATGTATTTAACTGAGTAGTTGTCAATTCTATACACCTTAGCCTGAAATCATTATTTCTTTAGGGCAGTTCGAGGATTATAGTGCTAAATGTAAATAGTAAGTTAGAACATGTACGACCCTTGCAGCAAATGAATCATCATTTGAATATATGTGATAAATTGACAATAAGAATTCATATTAAGGTTTAAGTTCTGGTATCTGATCACCTTAATAGTTGGCGAGCATGATGTGCATCAGTACACTATGGAATCCAACAATTGGATTTGAAAATTTTCTTCTCTGAAGTAGTTGTAGAGTTGAGTAAAAATAAGTTGGCTGTACATTATTCTTGGTGTATCCTCTCTTTCAACCTACACTGACATGACCTTTATGGAAGGAAAATACTGTTTGACATGCAAAGACAAGCACGTAACGTCTAGAACCATTTTGAGTGATTTTTAATGTTCATATCACTGACGAACATGGGCTCTTATTTTTCTTACGGCATGATGCAGAATTTGTCATGCAACCTGAAAGTCGTTGTTTTAACATGCTTTCCTGTATTATTTGAGAGTGCTTCCTTTTAATGGATGGTAAGAGTAAAATGCATTGCTATTTATTCTGACCTCAATTGCCAACGACTTATTGTATTACTTCAAAGCGATTCCTGTTAGTATATTTCAATGTGACTGTCTCCTATGAAATATGTGTATTAGGTTTGCTGTTTTGATCTATTCGTTATTTTCTTGGTGAGATGCAATTTGTACTTATAGTTTGTTACCTTGATTTCCACTAGGAACTAGATCAAATGAAGCGAATTGCAAAACTACAGAACCTGCCTCCAGTCTATACTGGAAAGTGGGCCCGTGCAACTGACGAAGAAGTACAAGAAGAGCTTGCCAAAGGAACTCCTTATACATTTAGATTCAAAGTACCAAAGGAAGGGTATTTGAAAATCGATGACCTCATCCGTGGCGAAGTAAGTTCTGTTTTTATCCCAGTTGTCATTTTTTTTTATTATTATTATTACATATAAGGATAAAGTTGTAAAATAACCTCTGTACTTTCTCGCTTGTTTCTGTTTAATCCCTGTACTATATTTTGTTCCATTTTAGTCTAATTTATTCACTTTGTTTTATTTTACTCCAAAATTTCCCAAAAGACAAAGTGTTTCAAACAAGGATCTACCGCTAAATACTGAAACATCAGACAGTAAAAAAAATCAACATCTTGCGTTAGGTCCTTTTTGGAGAACTTTGAACTAAATTGGAACACAATTAATAACTTTAGACTAAAGTGGAATAAAAAATAATATAGGGACTAAATCGGAACAGGTAGGACAGCTCATTAACTATTTTGTAACTTTTCCTACATATAATGGCCATTCTGTTATAATTAGTAAAGTGCTCGCATCTCTTGTTAATATTTCTGTGAGATTTTTTAGTGGCATCATGATTTGTGATATTTTATGAAAAATAGTTTCATTCATTTCAGTGAAAATAAATAAATTAAAGGCTTAGCACATGATTAAGTTCTTCTCATGTGGAGGGGTTTTATTATCCTGGGAGGAGATAAGATTGGTATTGTCCATATTTCCTTCACCTTTGCCAACCATGAAATGCTCTTTGGAAAAGAAATAAAAGAATTTTGTTTGCATAACCTTTGTGTTTAAATATAGTTTGAAGTATATATAACTGGCTTGTTATACTTTTATGTATGTGTGGAAAATGTATTTTTTTTTCCTCTTTCTTTTACTCGTATAGGCTGTTAATTTTGTTTGATAGTGTCGTGAAGGTTAGTTGGAACTTGAACACTCTCGGAGACTTTGTAATTATGAGGAGCAATGGACAACCTGTATACAACTTCTGCGTCACAGTTGATGATGCTACAATGGCCATCTCACATGTTATAAGGTAATAAATCTAGTCCAATATTCTTAAAGCAAACTGCATAACTTTACTTACTGTCTTTGATTGTTTATCTTCAGTCAGTTTAGTGCTGTTTTCAGTTCTTTTTCTAATAATGTTGTTTTATTCTTTCCACATTTGCACTTCAGAGCTGAAGAGCATTTACCGAACACTTTAAGGCAAGCACTAATATACAAGGTAAACTTATGTACCTTCAAACACCTTTATTTTTAGTCACACAATAGGTGCCTCTCACACTCCTTCTCATGCATGGGAAGCTAATTTTGGCATCTTTGGGTTCTTCCATGACAGGCTCTAGGATTCCCAATGCCTCACTTTGCACATGTTTCCTTAATTCTTGCACCTGATCGGAGTAAACTGTCCAAACGACATGGCGCAACGTCAGTGGGGCAGGTAATTGGTCTATGAGATGTTTTGTTTAATTTCCAGGACATTATTGCCTAAATTACTGAGAGTTGATTTAATCTAAGGATGGATATTCCCAACATTTAACAACTACCATTTCAACAGTACAAGGAGATGGGTTATCTGCCACAGTCAATGGTGAACTACCTGGCACTGTTAGGTTGGGGGGATGGCACTACACGGGAATTTTTCACTCTCCAGGACCTTGGTTTGTTATTCCCTTTTGAATTATACACTTGTGTCTATAACCCCCAAAGAAAAAAAATCTAGTATCTCATGCTGCTACATTGGAGTACTATACATTCACAAACTTCTAAATAGAGTTTTTATTTTATTTATTATTATTTTTTTTTTGTGTGTGTGTGTTCAATACACAGTTGAGAGTTTCTCCATTGAGCGTGTTAACAAAAGCGGTGCCGTATTTGATTCTACTAAGTTGAGGTAACTACAGCTATTTGAAATTCAAGATTATATTGCAAGTGATTGGACATACAGATAGAACCCGTACTTCATAGCTGCATATGTTCACATATCATTTAGTATGCTTTTTATCTTCATTTGGGTTTTGTTGAACAGTTAAACAAATTGCAGACATATTCGATGTTTATTTATGCTTCAAAATAACCTTCAATATTTAATAGTTTCCTGACGGTTTCTCACTTAACTTAAACATACAATGTAAAGGTGGATGAATGGTCAGCATTTAAGAGCACTTCCATCTGAGCAGTACAGTGGCCTTATCGGCGAGCGCTGGAAGAGCACTGGCGTCCTTACAGAATCCAAAGGGCCATTAATAGATGTAAGACTTGTGACTTTGGCACTTTCAATTGCTTTGAATGTGAAATTTTCTAGTAGTATGATCTGTATTCTTTGTACTAGCTGAGGGACTATTCTTGATATTTGTAGACTGAGAATTAGTTCTTTGCCGTTTTTTTTTCCAATTTCTGGTACTGTACTTGCTTTGGTGATGTGACAAATGTTATGATCGTGCTATAAATTTCCATGTACAGGAGGCAATTGAACTGCTGAAGGATGGGATTGACTTGACAAGTGATGCAGATGAAGCTATGTCAAAGTTGCTGTCTTATCCCTTACATGCTACTTTAGCCAGGTGATTGGGTTTTTTGCACTATATATTTTTATTTCATATTCTATTCTTTGGGATTGCTTCTTGGGCATGAGCAACATTTTTTCATTGTTAACATCGAATTATCAAATTTTCTTTAGAAGAAAAAAAAAATTGGATATAACAACTTGGAAGAAATTAATCAATTATTTGTATTTGATCCATTTGTCGAAATCTCTTGCTGTGGTTGAACAAGTACAAGTTATTTACTTATGCACTCCTTACAATGTTAAGATTGCTCTCATACGACTGAATGATATGTTTAATAACACAACCCGATAAGAAAAATAATAGGAAGAAATCACATGGCAAAAGTCGAACCCAAAACCTTAGTTCTAAATCCCCTCGTCTAAATTCAATGCATGTTTTAATCTATTAGTAAGTATTTTTAACCAATCATAAGAAAAATAGTTAGAGGAAATCATAGGCCAAAAGCCGAAATCAAGAACCATAGTTCTAAATCTTCTCACTCAATGCATATTAATCTAACACTCCCTCTGCCCAAAATAAGTGCCTTGGTTTACTTTTTGAGAAAAATTAAGAGAAAGTTCGTGTTGTATAATTCCTCTTGTATCCCACGTATAAGTGTTGTTACAAACTCAATGGATAATGAGCAACCTATTATAAGGATACTATATTTCATGCATAACTAACTTAAAAAGGAAATAAGACTTATTTTGAGACAAAAATGATAAGAGAAGCATGACACTTGTTTTGTGATAGAGGAGTAGAAACTATTTTAACATTTATAATTCTTAAAGAATCATTGCATGATTAAGTTGTTCATGAATTGTTCCTGTTGTATATTTTATACTCACGCCGTCCCAAATGAGTGTCTTGATTTCTTATTTTGAGAATTATTCAGAAGTTAGTTAGTCATGTACATTCACTCTTGTATGTGCATGTGTTGTAACAAACTCAAAGGATACTAACTTATTATAGGGATGCTTCAGAAAAGAAAAAAGAAACTTATTATAGGGATATTATTGGTAATTCATGTATGCCTAGCATCTTAAAATGGAAAAAGGGGCACTCATTTTGGGACAGAAACGCAAAACAAACAGGACATTCATTTTTGGACCCCGAGTAGTAAATTTTTTTGGGTATGCAGTTCTTGTTATGGACGGAAAAAGTTAAAAAAGTGGGTAGTTATTTAGAAGAAAGATATGCAATCAGTGCCAATATCACTTGGAAGCACTTGATGGCTGTTTTAAGTTCTTTTGTTATGAAAACTTTTATTTATTTTTCATTATCAGATTTGCTTGGACGTTATTTTGTTGTGTGGGTGGAAATTGGTATGTGGTGTTAGCAAATATATTATACAATTATGATTTTGCTTGATTCAATACTTTCGCATAATTGCCTGCAGCTCTGAAGCCAAATCCATTGTAGAAGATAAGCTTTCCGAAGTTGCAGGCATTTTGATAGCTGCCTATGACAGCGGTGAACTCATTGAAGCCCTTGAAGAAGGCACAGCTGGCTGGCAGAAATGGGTAAAAAGCTTTGGCAAATCAACGAAACGCAGGGTGGGTTTCTTAGGATAACTGATTTCATAAGTTCTGATTCTGATGTGGAGCAAAACAGCTTAGTAAGTAAAGCTGGCAATTCATGTGTGTTGTGTTTGTGTCGTGTTGAAGGTTGATCATTTCCTATATGAGCCAATACGAACATGACCCTCTTATTAATTGTGCTCAAACACGTGACACGAACCTACATGTTTAACACATTTAACTAAATGTGCTGGGTTGACACGATGCAGCATGACCTAACACGTTCTTGGGGGGTTAAATTACTTTTATAACCCCTAAGTGTGCTTTTTGGACGTGCTGTGCGTCACAACATGAATAACTAAGCATGCCTGTTTTTTAGGCTCAGACGACATGATTATTGATCGTGTTGAGCACTCCAACATGAACACGAAACACAAATACAAAATTTGTGAGCTCAAGCACGCTTATTTTGTGTCTTATTTGTGTCATGTCACATGTTGAGACACAAAGCTCTATTATTTTGTACCTCTTCTGTTACGAATAAACATACCTATTTTTGTTCAGGGCAAGTCTCTCTTCATGCCTCTTCGGGTGTTAATTACGGGAAAGCTCCATGGTCCTGATGTAGCATCGAGTGTGGTTTTCCTCCATAAAGCCGGAAAATCTGGCATTGTTGGTCCTCAGGCTGAGTTTCTAACAATGGATGAAAGGTTCAAAATATTGAGGGAATTCAAATGGGAAGCTTTGAACACAGACGAACAGCTCTTGGAGCCTGCTGCTACGGCCAACTAAGGATTTTACAGTTTTGACCGGTTTGTCCTATTTGGATTACCATTTATATTCTCTATGTTTCTTTTTCTAGAGAATTAGACAAGAATACGGAGATTTAGTAAAATTGACGACGATTTTGATGCTTCAAAAAGTAAAAATAAAATGCCTATGTCAATTATTGAGTCTTGTATTGAACTTTGCACCGTGTTGGTGTTCTTATAACCGTGCTTAACGCACCATTTTGTTAACTGCTATCCTATATGACACCAAACAACGTCACAGGGTTTGTAACCAAGTGGGGCTTCGAAGTGGTTGAACCATGGCTGGTCTCTGAGAGCTGGGCTTTGCTAGGCTCCTAAATGATCTGCCGGTCCAAGTGAACTAAAAATATTGATGTGTTAATAAATTATTGTTAGAACTTTTGGCTTCATTTGAAGCTTTATGTTTGGTTGCTAATTTTTTTCAATTTGTCAAATCATGCATAAAACATAACTAAAATATGTAAATTTAAGATGATCCTTTTTTGCGTGAAGAATAATGACCAATTTATATTTAACTCAAATTGTGCAACAAAATATTTGCGGATTGATTGGCGACTGAAGTCCAATCCACTTCGCAAGGTCGAACAAAGAATCCAAAGACGTAAGTAACAAATGGGGTGCTTGATTTGATGAGCGGAAAACAAAACAAAAATTAATATAATGAAAAAAGCTCATTATGCTTGAAATGAGACTAAAGGTGTCTCTAAAGCCTGAGCCACTTCTCTGGCACCTGATTTGAAGATTACTCCCTATCTCCTTGTATCCACCAACCAGCTACGACCCTCTTGAATGGTCACAGTCTCCACCGATGTAGCTTTTGCTTCCCCAAACCCCTATCGAAGTGGTCTGTCAACATTGGAGTTGACTTTTACCCAGGCCTACACTGATGGTCAACCAAACGCCGAGGATCTTAATGCACCGTAGGTTGCTAAAGCTTGTCAGCTTCCTTAACCCCCTCTGATTGACCAACCTACCCTCCTCCCACGCATGCCTCGCCACCCTTTACCACTAATACTATATATGTCCTCCACATACCATGCACACATTCTATTCTCACACCAATCGGTTCCTAACCGTAAAATTATGTACAAGGACGACACCCATAGCTCACCATACCTCCCGCGCAATAACGTCCACTCAAGAATATTCAACACTGCCAACCCCAATCCCGACAAACCCCGACTCAACCAGTGCACATCGACGACAAGCAGATGACACTCATGTGTAATTTTTTTATAAGTTAAGTTTGCTCTATTTCATCCTTTTAGATTATCATGTCAATCGTATTTGAGTGTTGTGTGTCATTTGTCCCGTCCATTTAATGATACATGTTGTATTCGTATTTCATTTCATTCAAATTCTCTTTCATCCATAAGTGTATATAACAAAAATTACGCATAAAACACAATACACAATCACACTGTTGGTACAAAAAATACGATTTTTTTTCTTGTCCTAAAATCCACAAGATTAAGACAAAAACATTAAAGAATAATAAGTGTATTTTTCAGTCACATGGTATATTTTGGTTTCACACTTTTGGTAAAATTAAATTCCCTTCCTCTTCGTCACTACTCCAAACCAAAAATCTCTGTATAGTCTCTCACACCCCAACAACAATCGACCCATCAATCAATCTCTACACCATCCGCCGACCCATTCCGATCCCTTTTACGACGTCGTCTCCGTTTCCCTCTCCCACCATTTTCCCTTACTTTCTCGCCCATTTTCTCTCACTTTCTCGCCCATTTTCCCCAATGATGTGAATCCCGCAAAATCGAGAGGATCCCATTCCAGATCTGTGAATCCGCCGTTCACCGATCGCCAATGTCCGCCTCTCAAACCCTCGGCGGCCCTTCCCGCACCGGCCGCGTCATCGGCCCATCGCTCGACAAGATCATCAAAAACGCCGCTTGGCGCAAGCACGCCAACCTCGTCGCCACCTGCAAGGCCGCCCTCGACCGCCTCGAGGCCGTCGACGCCGCCGCCGCCGCCGATCCCGCCTCCCCTCTCCTCGGCGTCGCTCTCCTCGACGCCGAGTTCGTCCTCCAGCCCCTCATCCTCGCGCTCGACACCGCCTCCGCCAAGGTCATCGAGCCCACTCTCGATTGCGCCTACAAGCTCTTCTCCTTCGGCCTCATTCGCGGCGAGATCGACAAGATCGATGCCAAATCGAGCAATCTCAAGTCCCATCCGGTGCTGTTCCGCCTCCTCGACGCCATGTCCAAGGTCTGCAGCGTCGGCGAGGAGGCGGTCGAGGTCGGGGTGCTTCGGGTTTTCCTGGCGGCGGTCCGGTCCCCATGCTTGCTCGTTCGGGGCGATTGCTTGGCGCATATGGTGAGGACTTGCTACAATGTGTACCTTGGTGGTGTCACTGGGACCAATCAGATCTGTGCCAAGGCTGTGCTGGCTCAGATCATGGTCATTGTGTTTACTCGGGTCGAGGAGGACTCGATGAATGTCCCGATCAAGACGGTTTCGGTTGCTGAATTGTTGGAAGTGACGGATAAAAACTTGAGTGAAGGCAGTTCTGTGAGTTTCTGTCAGGGATTTATTAATGAGGTGATGAATGCGAGCGAAGGGGTTGGAGAGAACAAGCAATTGACTATTGTGCAAAATGGTAGTGACTTGGAGCACAAGGATGGCGGCGGGGGCGGGGGGGGGGGGTCGGGGAGTGAATCGGGGGGGGAGAGTAAGCTTCAGGAGGACGGGTTTCTTATTTTCAGGAATTTGTGTAAGCTGTCTATGAAATACTCGTCGCAGGAGAATGCCGACGACCAAATCCTGCTGAGAGGCAAGATACTTTCGCTCGAGCTGCTCAAAGTGATCATGGACAACGGCGGGCCTATTTGGCGGTTGAATGAGAGGCAAGTGACCTGCACACACTTAGGTAGCGTTTGGATTAGTATTTTTGTATCAAGAATCAAATTTTGTTCAATTTTTTGTTATGAAAATGGCTCTGGAATGTTCTCATAATTTTTCAATCCAAACCTACCTTAGAGTTTATGACAACTTGTTGTGTGCGTGGTTGATAACTGTAGTGGCAATTGATATAATTTAATCAAATTTCTCGTGTTTCAGTTACCTTTGAGCTTGCTTTCATGTTATTATGTAGGTGCTTAAGAATGTAAAACACAATGCTGGCAAATAAAAGTTGTGAATATTGTAGAAACAGGCTCGGTAGCAATATGTTAGGAAACGGGGGAGCTGTGAATACTTATGAGGATCTAAACGCTGAATTGGGTTCGAAAAAAGCTTTGTGCTTTATTGTGTAAGTAAGAGTTTCAATAGTTTTGAGAAGACCAGAGTCCATTTTTTATTATTCCCTCCATCCCAAAAATGGGTGTCCACTTCCTCTAAAAAAAATTATTCCAAAATGATTGTATAATTTTTGTTTAGGAAGTTAGTTATGCATGAATTACCAACAATATCCCTAAGATAGGGTAGTTAGAATACTTTGAGTTTGCTACAACAAGAGCACAAGGGGCATAAAGGAAAATTAAAAGACGGTAAAGTGGACACTCATTTAGGCGTGAAGGGATTATTATGTTTTGTATCTTTAATGCTGCCATTGATTAACTATTGTGTTTTGCTGCTTTTGTCATCCAAAGACTGATCTTTTTCCTTTCTTGATACAGATTTCTCAATGCCATTAAGCAATATCTCTGCTTATCATTGTTAAAGAACAGTGCCTTGTCAGTTATGGCTGTTTTCCAGTTCCTGTGTTGTATTTTTCTGAATCTGGTAACCAAATACAGATCAGGGTTGAAAGCAGAGATTGGAATTTTCTTTCCCATGCTTATCCTCCGAGTGCTTGAGAATGTTCTCCAGCCTAGTTATATACAGAAAATGACTGTTCTCAATTTATTGGAGAAGATCTCTCAAGATTCGCAGATTTCTATTGATATCTTTGTGAACTATGACTGTGATGTCGATGCACCAAACATTTTTGAAAGGTACTATTACTCATTATTAGGACATTTTACCCCTCCCCCTTCTCCGGTTGAGTTGTCCATTATAAACATTTCTATAAGATTAGGTTTTGGTAGCTTATGTATATGTTGATCAAGTGATGGGGGTACAACCTTTGTCCATATTATCATGTAATTTTCAGTATGTTATCATGCATGCTGCTCAGACTACTAACGAATAGAATGCTTTAACATATCTATGTTATGGAGCTATGATAGAATGCTAGACCAAATTATATGCCTTAGAAGTACTTACATAAATCATAATCTTGTGGGCTATTCTAGGGAGGCTGCCTTCAAAATATTTTGTTACATTCTAAAATCTGGAACTCTGAAACTAGTTCTTATGTCACTTATTTGCTAGAGATCATAGTAATTAAACAACAAAGCGCGATTTTCATAACTTGACGGACATGGCATCGTATGTGGCAGCATTGGTATCCCAGCATCTATGTCATTCATACCCACCCATGAATAGGCCCACTCTTATTATGCAACATTAGTCTAGTTATGACTTGAAAGATTTGTTAATTTTTGTATCACTGCTAGGTGATCGGCTGATATGGAGGATTTGCTTTTAGAATGAGCTATGTAAGGATCCTACTAGATCATCTTAATTTACATTTTAGGTCTGAAGCTCATTTCAATTCAACATTGATCCGCATTTCCTCTTTGAGATCCAAAGTTAAGGAATGTGTTCTTGAATTTAAAATGGGCACGCCGTGTTTCCGCTGTCATTGCCCATGTTGCTCGAAGTGAACGGATTTTACTTGTTCGGGACCATTGAGTGTCCGCAGATATCAAGAGTTAAAAACACTTTAGTTAGATGAACTCTCTCTCTGACCCATACACATAAGCATGCATTTATTATTTGATTTTTTTCATTGCCTTTTTATATTTGGCACTGTGGCTTAGTAAAATGTATTAAAATTGTTTTAATTCCATTAAATATTTGTAGGACTGTCAATGGCCTTCTGAAAACTGCTCTAGGACCTCCCTCTGGTTCAACGACAACTTTATCTCCTGCCCAGGATATTACTTTTCGGCATGAATCAGTGAAATGCTTGGTTACCATCATTAAATCAATGGGTGTATGGATGGATCAACAGCTCAGGATAGGCGATACCCATCAAGTAAGGACTTTTGAGACTGATATTACAGAACATCAATTGACCCCAAGTGGAGAAGAAGGAATTGCTTATGACTATGATCTGCATACAGAAGTAAGTTGTGAACTGTCAGATGCCGCGACTCTTGAGCAACGCCGTGCTTATAAAATTGAACTCCAGGTATTTGTGTTAACTTGCAGAGGAGAAAATCTAGTTCTTTATTGATTATGTTATAGTGGTGATTTATCTTTCTTCGTGAACCAATAAAGTCCCAAACTATTCGCAAATGGCTATCTATGAGTTAGGTGATAGCTTAATTATCTTTCAATTGTTTTTTTTTGACCTCACCTTGATACTCTCCTACTCCAGTTTGTACTATGTTCCATATTGCCAGGAATTCACGTGGTTCATTTTGTACTGATAACTTGACTGTGTTGAATGCAGAAAGGTATCTCGCTTTTCAATAGGAAACCTGCTAAAGGTATTGAGTTTCTGATCAACACAAAGAAAGTTGGTGGTTCTCCAGAAGAAGTGGCTGCTTTCCTCAAGAACACATCTGGGCTTAATGAGACCGTGATTGGTAGCTATTTAGGTGAAAGGGAGGAATTTCCTCTAAAAGTTATGCATGCTTATGTGGACTCATTCAATTTTGAAGGGATAGATTTTGGTGAAGCAATAAGGTTTTTCCTCCGAGGCTTCAGGTTACCTGGAGAGGCACAAAAGATTGACCGCATCATGGAAAAATTTGCTGAGCGTTACTGTAAATGCAATCCAAGTTCATTTGCAACTGCAGATACTGCTTATGTACTTGCTTATTCTGTGATTATGCTCAACACTGACGCCCATAATAACATGGTGAAAGAGAAGGTCTGTTTCCAGAAACGCTTTTCATTTCTCTTTTGCTATAGTGTCCTTTTTTTCAGATCTGTTAATCATCTTTGCATTTTAAATGTTCTTGTTTATTAGGAAACAAAATGTCATCATTATTAGTTTACCAACAATATTGAACTTTTTTACAAAACATGAATAGTATTATTTCTGTATAGTAAAAAATCCTGAAAATTACTATAATATGCATACATTTATTGGAACTATCTGGTGATTTAACTTTGAAATGGACATTGATGTGGCAAATGTGACATTTTTTTGGTATTTGACTCTGTTTTGATTTCCATTTTACATTGGTTGGCTTTCTAGATGACTAAGGCTGATTTCATAAAAAACAACCGAGGGATAGACAATGGGAAGGATTTGCCCGAAGATTATCTTGGTACTATCTATGATCAAATTGTGAAAAATGAAATCAAGATAATTGCTGATTCTTCAGAACCACAAAGCAAGCAGGCAAACAGCTTCAATAAATTATTGGGCTTCGATGGCATACTGAATCTTGTCAGTTGGAAGCAAACTGAAGAAAAACCACTTGGTGCAAATGGAGTTCTTATAAGGCACATCCAGGAACAGTTCAAAGCCAAGTCTGGAAAATCAGAGTAAGTACATTAAAATTGAAGGCTCTTCTTAGAATAAATGTAGGCTCATGCTAATTGCACATGTGAATGTGGCTCTATGCTATTGCTTTGTAGCTTGGCTATATTTTTTTATTTTGCTCAAGAACAACAAATTCAATTGGATAGTTACTTTAATTTGAGTATATGTCTGATATTGTAGAGATAAAAGAAATCTCGAGTATTTTCTCTTTCTTTCTTTGGGCTAATTGTGTTATGTTACAGGTCTATTTATCATGCTGTTACAGATCCAGCAATATTGAGGTTCATGGTTGAGGTGAGCTGGGGTCCTATGCTTGCTGCATTCAGTGTGACTCTCGATCAGAGTGATGATAAGCTTGCTACTGCTCAATGTCTATTGGGCTTTCGCTATGCCGTGCATGTTACTGCAATGATGGGCATGCAGACTCAAAGAGATGCTTTTGTCACATCTATCGCCAAATTTACTTTTCTCCATTGTGCTGCAGATATGAAGCAAAAAAATGTTGATGCTGTGAAGGTGAGTCTAATTATTTTGGCAATGCCAAAAATGGAAATCTGCTTACTTTTTTCATTCACTATTTATAATTATGGTCTGAATAAACAGCATAATAATGAAATGTTAGATAGATGTTCCATGTTAACTTTGTCTATATGTCCGTATCTAATTTTGCTTACATCACTCTAGCTGTCATTGTTTAATTGTTACAGGCAATAATATTAATTGCCATTGAAGATGGCAATTATCTTCACGATGCCTGGGAGCACATATTAACATGCCTCTCCCGGATTGAGCATCTGCAACTTTTGGGTGAGGGTTCACCAAGTGATGCATCCTTTTTGTCTGTACCTAGTGTTGACTTTGAAGAAAAAACACCTAAATCGGTGGCATCTTTGAAGAAAAAAGGGAGTCTTCAAAATCCAGCTGTGCTAGCTGTTGTTCGAGGGGGTTCATATGACAGCACCAGTCTTGGAAGCAACACTCAAGGACAGTTAACACCAGTTCAGATTAGCAACTTCATATCAAACTTGAATTTGCTGGAGCAGATTGGGAATTTTGAGTTGAACCAAGTTTTTGCCCACAGCCAAAGGTTGAATAGTGATGCAATAGTTGCTTTTGTAAGAGCTCTTTGCAAAGTTTCCATATCGGAGTTGCAATCTCCAACCGACCCTCGTGTTTTCAGCCTTACAAAAATAGTTGAAATTGCGTAAGATTCTTCTCTTTTACTTTTAGAATTCTTTATTTCAACCCTTGAATGTATTTAATGTTGCATGCATGTGATGATACAAAAGATCTTATTATGCTTATATTATATATGATTGCTTCTTCCTTTTTTTCCTTCTTGAAGTTAGTGTAGAGATGAAAATTTCTGTCTCTTGCAACTTTGTATGGCCAGGAGTGGAGGAGAATCTATAACCGATACTTTTTTTTTTTTTTTTTTTTCGGGCTTTAAAAAATTAAACCCCTTTGCAGGCATTACAATATGAACCGCATTAGATTAGTGTGGTCCCGCATATGGAATGTTCTCTCAGATTTCTTTGTGTCAGTTGGCCTGTCAGAAAATCTGTCCGTCGCAATTTTTGTGATGGATTCGTTGCGGCAACTTGCTATGAAGTTCTTAGAGCGTGAAGAGCTTGCAAATTACAATTTCCAAAATGAATTTTTGAGACCATTTGTAATTGTCATGCAAAAAAGCAACTCTACTGAAATTAGAGAATTAATAGTTCGGTGTATTTCACAGATGGTTCTTGGTCGAGTCAGTAATGTGAAATCTGGCTGGAAAAGTGTTTTTATGGTAAGTTGAGCAACTTCATCTTTCTAGTTTTATGTGGTTTCAATTGTCATGGGTCAATTTATTTGGGCTTGGGTGGAACTCACACCAGAAAACCGGTTTGCTATTAGAGCGCGCCCAAGCCCTTGTATGTGAACTCAATTACTCAAGGTTGCCAGGAGTTTTCTCCTCAGTGGAGCAACTTGATTGAGCTAAAATAGGTGTTGGTCCAGTTAATTGAAGTTCATGTTCTGTTAGGTTATAGAAACATTACGTGCTTACAAACCTTGATCTCTAATTGGTTGCTTACTATTAGTTTAATATGCCAAGTTCTCAGAAAAAAAAAATATATATATACATGGCCATAAGGGTTTGGTCCAGTAAGTAGAGGTTCATATTATTTTGGGTCATATAGTAACATTATGTGCTCAAACACCTTGATCTCAAATTGGTTTCTTGCTATGTAGTTGAATAAACCATTCACATGTTATATACCTCTCACGTGGAAGCTTTCTTTTCCCAGATTTTTACCACTGCTGCAGCTGATGAAAGGAAGAACGTTGTCTTGCTGGCATTTGAGACCATGGAGAAAATAGTGCGAGAATATTTCCCGTATATCACGGAGACCGAGACTATGACCTTTACTGATTGTGTTAAATGCCTCCTCACCTTCACAAATAGTAGATTTAACACTGACGTTAGCCTCAATGCCATTGCATTTCTTCGATTTTGTGCTGTCAAGCTTGCAGAGGGAGGGCTTGTTTGCAATGAGAAGAGCAGGGTTGATGGTGCTGCCATTTCATTAGTAACCGAGGATGTTTCAGATCTACATGCTTTCACAGAAAAAGATGATCATGCATCTTTTTGGGTTCCTTTGCTCACAGGTAGATGACTCTGCAAGTTAGATTTCTAGCAAATGCTGCAGAATATATATATGTATGGGAACAGAATCTAAGTGAAACTTTTTGGGCTTAGGGTAGTCCAAACCAATGACAATATGTCTTTAAATTTTACTCATATCCACCCAAGTGAATTACCGGTTTAAAAAAAAGTAATTCCTGTTGGATTCGGGTCATTTTAATGAGTGTCTGAATGTAGTTGTTGGCTCATTCTAATCCAAATTAGTCTTGGCTTTACAATCCTGATACTCTGTGTTTGTTTGTGTGTGTGTGTGTGTGTGTGTATCCTTTGTTCAGATGAACATAAAATGTTTCTTTTACCGAATATTAAGGCCATGTTTTCTCTAGCTTGTTTATATGCCCATATTTTCTTTGTAATTAGTAAGCACATGGACAAGTCTCCTATGAGACAACTCCTGCACTAACCAGTCACCTCTCTGTTCATTTCAAATTCTATGACAATTGATGTGGCGTCTGTATCAAATATTAATCATTACGATAATGATTTTTCAGGGTTGTCAAAGCTAACATCTGAACCCAGATCTGCTATCAGAAAGACTGCTTTGGAAGTGCTTTTCGACATTCTAAAGGACCATGGTCATCTATTTACACGGCCATTTTGGGTTGGTATTATTAACTCTGTCATCTTCCCCATATTTAGATTATATGACAAAGAGGGCAATTATGTGAAAGACGAGCAATCTTGGCCAGACACTCAATATAACGAAGCAAGTACATGGGATCCAGAAACTTCTGCAGTTGCCTCACAGTGTCTAGTGGATTTATTTGTTAAGTACTTTGACTCTGTGAGAGCTCATCTGCCAGGTGTGGTGTCAATAATGACTGGCTTCATAAGAAGTGCACTTCAGGGACCTGCTAGTACTGGTGTTAACGCATTAGTGTCTTTGGCTGGTGGCTTGGGTAACAGGCTTTCGGAAGATGAATGGAGATTCATTTTTCTCGCTTTGAAGGAAGCAGCGGAATCAACATTGTCGGGATATATGAAGATCATAAGAACCATGGATAACATTGAGGTGCCTGATAGTTCTCAAGCAAATGCTGATACAGAAATGATGTCTGATCATGAGTTGACTACTGCTTATCTGGAGGATGATAATCTGCAAACCGCGGCATATGTTGTTGCAAGAACAAAAACCCATATATCTGTACAGCTACTCATTATACAGGTTCTCCCCTTTCACTTCCTTGCAT
>JAYMTE010000302.1:0-19886 GCA_036897545.1 Pelargonium fulgidum
TTGTGTCATTGTCTTGTTAGTTGAATTTGGAGGAAAATGAGTAAAGCCAACGATTACATTATGTTTGTGTTATATTAGCAACTATACGATCTTGTATTGCTGTTAGGGTTGACAATTACACTTGAATTATATGTGAATTAGTAATCTCCGACCTGACTAGGACGGGCAAAAAACTCGTTTGGGATGGGTTTAAGGACAGTTTATCGAACCCGCTACGTTGTCATTCCTAGTTCCTGTGCAATACTTGTGATGTTTGTGTTCTATAGTAGCTACTTGATATCCTATTTCAGTTTGGGGTGATCATTACACTCAAATCAGACTTAGAGTTTGTAATATTAAACCCAATTAGGACAGTCTGAAGGAAACTCCTTCAGTAGGGGTACCGGGAATCAATCTCCAAACCAAAACCCAGACTCGTTGAAGACAAAAATAAAATAAAATTCTTTCTCGAGAATGGGGACGGGTCAGGGACAATTTCTAGAACCTGCCCCATTCTCATTGCAGTATTAGACAGGAATTCTGAATCTCCAAGGGGGCGGAGTTAGGGGCGCTGTGCCCATTTTGCTAGAGCTACCCGTTCGGGATGGGATTTATGAGCCATTTCCTGGATCTGTCCCGTTCACATTGCAGTATCTAACAAGAATAATGAATCTCCGAACCAATCAGGGCAGAGTTAGGGGACACGTTGAAGATGTGGGTATGAATGATTTTCTGAATTGCTATTTACGATGAAAATTCTACTTCGACTGAGTTGGTACATTATAGCTACTTTAGGTATGTGAATCCTGTTATGTTGATAGGTTACCAAGCAATGAACTTAAAAGAGTGTTGTTTTCAAAGATATGAGCATATGTTTTTTCCATCTCATGATTCTTTGGTTCTTTAGATTATGCAATTTCATTTACTCATCAAATTGGTGAATTTTGATCATTTTGCAGTTATTGCTAGAAGATTTCAACAGGGAAAAGGAAAACAAATTGCTCCATCCCAATCAAGAAGATTAAGTCCATCGCGCCGAGTAACGAAGCAATATATTTAACTCTGCAAAATGTGGATTTGACGATGAAAAAATCGTAAAAAAAGACAGCAATTCATAGGAAATTTGGAGGGAAAATGTAGTGAGCATAAATAGTGTGTTTAATGGCATTTGCATTGGACTTGGAGTTGCTAAATTATGTTATTGAATAGACAATTTTAGAAATAAATGTGTAGATCTATGGAATTTCTTGATTCCATCATGTTCAAAGATGCCAATATGAGTGGAAAAGCTTGATTCCAAAAATAGAATAATAGAAGGAACCCATGTGAAAAACAAAGAATATAGAGAATCATATCAAGCAAGTTGGTGATGGATTCTGATCTGATCTGACTTTATCAGGTTAGAACCCGAGCTGAGAATTTGGATCTGAAATCGCAGATATCTGAACCTGATTTGCATTCTACTCGGTGCAACTTAGAATTCACACACTTGCACAATTTTACGTGTAAAATTTAAAATATACTTTGAATACTGAATTGTTAGCTCTAATGAAAACAATCAACCCAACCAAAGAAAACCAACATAGTATACTTTCAAGTCGTGTTTGCATCATAACCAAAAACTAGAGTTGAAAATTTAAACTTGAACTTACGGACACTTAAAACCTGCAACTCTGCAAAACAGTATATAATCTAAAGATATTGAGAATCAGTTAACAAGACACTGAAAGGAAACAACTCTTACCCATTATTGCACTGCGTTTTGGTTTTTCGATATTCAAGCACAACTGTGAAATAAAAGAAACTACAATGGAAAACTACATTCTACATAAGTTTCTTTGTTTCATACCATAAACAACACAACACAACACTAGGGAGTTAAAATCTACTGTTCCAAAGCAACAAAATCTTGTAGGAGCAACTACGTATGTATTATGCCGATGTGGTTGCAGCTTTTCGCCTCAATAGGCTTTGGAGGTCAAGCCCGTTGATCTTAGACGCAAGAATAAAGTCATTTTCCGTCAGCCCACCTGCATAATGGCAATTCGAGTCAGAGTATTCGCCCTATACTCAGGGCTTGTTTAGTAACACTACTCAAAAGGTAGAAGTAAGGTAACTTTTAGAAGCAATATATGTTTGCTGTGTGTAGAAAGCAAAAACAAACAACAAACAATTTGTTGATGATGAAATGACTAAAAAGGACATTACATAGTCATTTACAATTAAAAAAGTAGAAACAAAGTTGGGAAGATTTATTTTTATTTGTCTACTACTCCTCTTGGGATATGACAGAAGTAACTCAAAGGTACACTAGAAGCAAACAATATGTTTGCTTTTTAAACCTGTCATTTTCTTACGTGGCAACTTCTAATCAGACGTGTCAGATCCTTCTATACCTGAAGAAGTGTTACCTAACATGCTATCAATTCCTACCAACTACAGTGATTCTCTATTGGTCTATTTCGGATAGAAGGAGACTAGAGGTCAGGATCAGAAAGTCTCGAGTCGGATTAGGATGGAACAAATTCCTCTATGTCCAGAATAACTGAACCTTCCAACTCAATGGGCATCGGATGGCTCAAATTAGAGCTGACAATCCCGACCCCCGGGGTTGCGGGTTTGTAATGGATTATGCAGGTTGAGTGTGGGTCAGAGTTTGGATGCCCATGTGTTTAAATCCAAATTTCTAGCTCTAGCTCAAATTATGCCATTGTAACATTCAAGACAATGCTCGTAAGCTAATCCCAGAAACCTGTTGATAACATATTCGGTGACTCATTTCAACATGGCCTGCTCAAAGGTGTGTGGATATAACATGAGATACAAAATTGTGCCTAAGTTTTAAGCAGCGATCCTTGAATTTGCTTCCAAATGAAATACAAGAGGCTAACGAAATAACAAAGTTCATTATAATACCAGTTTTAAGCATGCTTATAAAAAATGGAAACAGTATTAATAGATAGGCGAATCTCACCAACTGCATGTGTCCAGATCTCAATTGTTACATTGTTCCATGCCACGAGATGAAGATCCGGATGATGACCTGCATTGAAAACATCATCACCACTCATCAACTTCAATAAAAGTATATTTCTTGAAGTACACACACTACTAGAATGTTGTGAACATAGTTGTTAAATTGCGATTCAAATCTGGATTCGGGAATTGAATTGAATTGGAATAACAAATATATAAAAAATTATTATAAAGTGCAATATACCTTCTGCTTCAGCAACATCAGCAACAAGCTTAAAAAGCTCTAATCCTTTGGTGAAGCTCTTCACTTTCCATGACTTATTCAGCTTCAACTTGCCTCCTTCATTCAACAGCTTCCACCCATCAACCTAAGAAAAGCGCAACTTCAAATATGAAACTTATATACGTATATACAGAGACAATATTTAACTTCAAAAGCAAACCTTGGCAATTAGATTATTTGCTGCTTCTTCCGTCATCGGTCGCATATCCTTAGCATTACACGGCACACACTTCTTAGTTGACAGATCTAGCAGCACAAAGAAACCACATTAGGGAAACAGAACCAATTTAAATAAAGGGTAAATTGCAGAAAACTACACTGAATTTTGCATGTGTTGTGCACAACTATATTGAATTTTATGGTGAAACAAGTTACTCTAGTCTCTAGTTAAGTCCAATTACAAAGACAAAACTGCCCCTATATAAGTAAGTTAGTGGTTCCACTTTGAAGTTCCATGTTGTTGTGTGCAACATGTACAAAATTCAGTGTAGTTTTGAGGAATAAAAAAATCATTTCAGATAAGGGGCCTTTTGTTCTTTCAATAAAAAGTTAACACCATTATTAACAGTGCAACATGTTAATAGTGTGCAACGTGTGCAAAGTTCAATGTAGTTTTGTGCAATCTACCCTAAAATATATGCACACATACTATCACAAATAGCATTGCTAAAACTAATCTAAAAGCATTGGGAACAACATTAGGCTAGGGAAGGCAACGAACAAGATTATATGTATTGAACTATATGTTCATGAAAATATATAAAGCTTGCAACATGTGTAATTCTATCAACACATTTTTTTACTTTGATAAAAACAGAAGTTCATATGGAAATGAGAAATCAAAGACAGAGATGATAATCTTCAAGGAGAGAAAGCAGAAGAAACAACAAGGCAATGGATACGATGTAAAGTTGAGGGTCTGAGCCTCCACTAGTGATAATATTTTTTGGAGGCATCTCCTACAAAAGCAGAGAACTTACGGAGTCTACTCCAACTCTCTGCTAATATTGTTTTCTCTCACTAATCGAATTCATTGAATAGGGAGAGGAAGAATCTCCCTTATTTGGGGTTTTAAGGAATGGGGAAAGGAAACAGCAGATGCATAGGAGCGCTAACTAGGTTCAGTATAAAAATATAGTAATTTCATTTAAGTAGGACAAAGTAGATTACATGACAGGAGGATAGACTACACTAGAATTCAGAAAAATACTCAGGTATGTTCCAATTTTCATCCATTATTGCCTTTTTGCATGGTATATCCATCAAAAAGTAATAAACCCAAAACTAAACAATGAAGAATCACCAAAGTGTATTTTAATCGGGTTCATCACGTTGATCATACCCATGTTTCAAAAAAGCACCGTTCTCTATTCATAAAGTTGGCAATTAGGTCTCGAACCCGCAAGCTCCTGAAACTTGATAGTTATTTTGCGTGTTTGTCATAATAGATCGGATTAATTTCCGGTCCGAACTTTCACCCCTATTGGATTGGATTAGGGTGTTGTCTTTCTACCCGACCCAAACCCCTTTTTTTTTCCCCCAGCTCTACTTCATACAAAATTAAAAAGGGAAGAAACAATGCTTCCTATTCACATACTATACATAGAAAAAGATGAAAAAAACAGAACAAGAGAGGAAAACAAAACCTTTTATGTGCTGTAGCCTGCTAAGCAGTACGGATTATAAATGCCGGTAAGCAATATTTATGTAGCAACGAAAATAGAACCCAAACACTTTGAATTAAATCAAAATGAAGGATTAGTGATGACATTTTAAACAAGCTGGATTTTTGCTGTGGGTGCTGTCTATCAAATGCTGAAGGATACTGAAATATAAACAAAGAGTGGTGGAAGGTCTACACACCTTCGCCACAGCAAAAGGTTCTAAATCCATAAGGTGAGTTCCTATTTGGTGACAATTCCAGACGATTCAGAAGTATCTTGCTCACTCGAGTATTGAAGCTGTATGTAAATACAAATATGTGACCATCATGCAACAAATAACTACAGACAAAGCACAAGATGCAACTAATAGTCTAATGCCAGATTGATTGTAGAGTAATACAAGGACAAGAGCTGGCAATTAGGGTTTAGAGTGGCGTGAGTTGGGTTAGTTTGTGGATTTTACGTAGACAATACGTGCGTCGGGTCAGGTTCCCGCTGTTTTGGGTCCCAAACAAACAACCCTTAGTAAGCTTCAAAACCTTCCTCAGTACTGCCGGACTAAACTTCTGACGAGGAAATGACAAAAATCTTAGTTTTATCTTAAAATAAAGTTCTATTCATTGGAAATCACATGGTGACTACGAAAAGAACTTAATTAGTATAGTTAGTAAGATGATATCATTGCTATTCAACTTCAGCCCAACTGCAACCAATCAAAATAATCTCAATAAATAAATTCCAAGCCTGGTTTTTTCTAAGGGTGTCAACATTACATGCATCGTTTTTCATCTTTCAACATGAAATTCATGTCCCAATAGCTTGATAGCACTTTTCTAAGAGTCGCGAGACAGAGAAATTTAAATTGCCATGAAAAACTAAAGAGCCAAAATGATTTTCATAACTTCAGAAAAGTAAATACATCCTATGGAACAAAGTTATTTTCAGATGCCTGCCGGAATTTGCATGAACACTACTAGATCCAAATTCAAAAAGAACACAAAAACTATCAACACGTCAACATGAACTATCAAACTTAATCTCTTCTCATAACATCCAAATATATTGCGTTAAATGTAAGAGAGTATAGTCAGAGAATAAGAGTAACATCAACTACAACTTTCCTTATCTCTCGTTTGAGACTAAGTCGACATGTACATGACACACCAACAATATTATTAAACATGTTATATTTGCGTTCATTATTTGAGCACAATTATTAAACGAGTCGTGTTTGTATTGACTCATATAGCACACGTTTTACCTTTAACGCGAACTGCCAATTCTAACACCATTGCACCCAATATCAATTGAATTGGTTCAATATAAAGCAACAAACATAAACAATAAACTCATTAAAATGTCATTCAGACATAAACACAAACACCTTACGAGCAATACAGAGCTCACTGGCCAATTCAACTCCCTGACAACACAAGCACCAAACAGTTTCGTCTCAACAAACACAAAACAAACCCCAAAACAATTTGACATGAAATCAAACACAAACCCACATTTACACTCCAATCAAAACCCAGAACACAAATTAACACCCAATAACCAAATGGGCAGGCTAAAAAATAAACCAAAAACTGGATCAAGTTACAAAAAAAAGCAAATCAACGAAATAAAATCATGAAAAATTCATAAAATTACCGTCCATGACCTCCGGCGAGGCTTGGGAACAACGAAGCTAGCGGCACCTGAAACTGTCGAAAAAAAGAGAAGCAATTAGGAGGCGATTGCGAGAGAAAGAGAAGAATCGGAGAGGATGGTTTCAGTTGCGTACAGTACCTGAGGTCTTGAGAGAGAGAAAAATGGGAGCTTTAACGGTAAAATCCGAGTCATTTGATCAAAATCTAATACTACTACTACTACTGTTAACGGTTGTTTGTTACTGGTTTTAGAGGTTGCGATAGAGAAGCTGAGTCAACTCGGGCATAACCTGGTTGGGTTCGAGTTGACTCGTTCTTCTCAAAGCCCATGAGTTTGGTTGCTTGGCCCATTTGTGGATTTGGGTTATTTTTGGAAATGTAAAAGGCCCAATTTGGTTACATATATTTGCCTGATTTAGCCTCTGAATTTCTTTGAACCCAAAATACTCCATTTTCGTATTTCGATCCAAAATAATCCTCAAAATTTCGTATTTCGACGCAATTTGGTCCCTAATCTCTTTTAAATCTGGTTAGGTTCGAGGTGACTCATTCTTATCAAAGCCCTTAAGTTTGTTTGCTTGGGCCATTTGTGAATTTGTTGGGAAGGTAAATGACTCAATTTGGTCACTGAACTTTCATGTTTCGATTTAATTCAGTGATGAATTTTTTGAAATTCAAAATAATCTCTGAACTTTCGTATTTTGACCTAGAATAGTCTTTGAACTTTCATGTTTCAACCTAATTTAGTCTATAACTTTTTTTTAACTTAAAATAGTCCCCAAACTTCCCCTATCGTCTCAATCCTATAGTAACTACGAGATCACCCATTGAATCAATAATAAAATCTTGTTGAAGAAGTGGAAGGCTAGCTCCCTCCTCTCATTTTAGGCAGGAAGGGTCGAAGAAAGGCAATCGCTCATTCTTAAAACCAACATTCTTAGGACCAAAGATTTAGGTAGAAAAAAAAGGAGCTCTCCGTTTCCGGTTCTCCTGTAGCTAGATCCTTCGGAATCAGCTTTTAAATGTTCAGAAACTATTTTGAGTCAATATCTAAAAGTTATGGGATCAATTTTGATCAATATTTGAAAGTTTAGGAACTATTTTGAGTAAAAAAAAGTCATAAATTAATTAGATTAGAATATAAAAGTTAAGGGTCTAAATTGAGCCTTTTACTTTTTTCAAAAATAAACAAAAAGAAGGGGTCTTTAGGAAATAATAAGATATACACACTGCAAAATATCAGAATACAAAAAAGATGAGGGGCTTTTAGGCAATTATTTGACTATAAACTCTAATTTTCTCACACTTTCTCTGCCATTCTTCCAAGTCTCAACGATCCGACACAGCTCAGAGATTTTCCCGGAAAATTTTGCCAAACACACATGGTCAGTCGATTCTCTCTCCTTTTCTCTTTGTTCTCTGTTTAAAGCCACCGATTGGAGCATTATGCTTCGAAATATTTTCGTTGATCTCAATTTTTTTCATACGCGCGTGTTTTTGCCGAGGCATCGGAGAATTTTGTTTGTTTTTTTAGATTGATTCGAGAATTGAACGATTCGGTTAACTTTTGGTGCCTGAAAATGCAATTCTTTGTTTGTTTATTCATACTTGAATTTCCAGGTGCTGAGGTTTCTAGTGATTTATTGATATCTAAATCAGATCCAAGTTTTCTCTACCTCAGTAACTGTAGATCTTGCCTGTTACGTGTGATCGTGATGCTCAGAAACTGTTTTGGTGATTTATTTTGGAAAATAGGCAAGAGCTAAAGATTCGTGATTTTGTTGAATTTGTGCAATTAAAATTATGGAATGTATGAGCATGTTTAGTTTTTTGGGTTTTTTGATTGGATAGAGAATGCACATTGATGTCTCGTATCTGAAATATTGTATCCTAGAAATTAAATTTTATTGTGTTACTGTTTAGTCCATTTTGATCCTTTTAGTTCTTTCTTCGCTATTCGAAAAAGTTTGAGTTTTTATTATTGAACAGTATTAGCTTCCTTCATTCACAATTTCACATAGTAATTGTGAACTGTCTTAGTTTATGCTTTTGCAGAGGGAGTTTGAAGATGAGATTTGGATTTGAGTGACCTAGAGTTTGACAATATAAGTATATAAGGGTCTGAATATTAAGATGATGAAAAGGTTTCTTGGAGATCTTGCATGTTATTTGTTATCATGTTACTCTGTAACGGTTTTGGTGATTCGGTTTGGGAAATTGGGTGCAAGAGCTGAAAACTCAGAATATCTCGAATTCATGCAATTAAAGTCATAGATGTATGAGCGCATTAAGTTTCTTGGGTGATTTGATTGGATTGAAAATGCACATCTAGTATATGAAATTTTACTTCCTAGAGCTTAACTTTTATAGGTTTTTTCCAGTGATGAAAATGTGATTAGTGTTAAAGAAGTGAAGTGTGTGGGACTGTTTAGTCCATTTTGATCCTCATAAATCTTTCCTTGATGATGGAAAACATTTGGCTTTTTAATACTGATTTGAATGTATTAAAGAAACAGCATTAGCTCCTTTTTTGCGTGTAGTAATTGCAGAATGTCTTAGTTTGTGCTTGGCTGGAAGAATTTAGAAGATGAGATTTGGGTTTGAATGAACTAGAGTTTGATGGTATATAAGTATATAAGGGTGAGGATATTAAGATGATAAAAAAGTTAATATCTCATTAGAATATATTTTTTGCCTTAATACAATTAATATTCAGAAATTCGCACACATTTAGGGATTTTAGCATTTTTAACCTTAATAACCTATTGAATATGCATTTTGTAGGAGTCGTGCCCAACAATAAAAAACATCCTTCTTCTGGATTCCGAGGGGAAACGTGTAGCCGTCAAATATTACTCAGATGACTGGCCAACAAATAGTGCAAAGGAAGCTTTTGAGAGATCTGTATTCACCAAGACTCAAAAGACAAATGCCCGGACAGAAGGTACTGGATTTCATTAAGTTTTCTTCATACTGTCTATGAAGAACTCTTACTTTTTCTAATTTCCATTACGAACTTACTTGTGTTTGTTACTTATTAGAATGTTATTGTTTCTAAAAAAAAATTAGTCCCGTCTTAAAAGACCTCCGTGGCTTTGTGAAATTATAGCTTTCAAATTTGTTAATGATTACTGATTAGTTTACGAGTTCTTGGCTTTGTGTTGTTGCTTTTCATGTGCACTATAGTTTTATATACAGAATCAAACTTTTTTTGTTTCTGGATAATTCTCATTTCTCTTCTCAAATCAGCAAGAATGATAGACTCATAAGATCCATTTGTTTCATTGTCTGTACATTATGTTATTTAATATTTTTACTAGCACTATCTGCTTTAAAAGGTTTCTTTTACTTCATTTGCAGCGGAAATTGCAATGTTTGAGGGCACTATTGTTGTATACAAGTTTGTTCAAGACCTTCACTTCTTTGTTACCGGGGGTGAAGATGAAAATGAACTCATTCTAGCCACAGTTCTTCAGGGATTTTTTGATGCCGTCGGCTTTCTCCTTAGGTTTTCATTATAACATTTGTTATCGGTCTCCCTTTCTTAGCACATAACTTTAATGTCTGAATTGCTGACTAATATTTTTGTTTGCCCCTTTTTCTAGAGGCACTGTGGACAAGAAGGAAGCACTTGAAAATTTGGATCTCATCCTGTTATGCCTTGATGAAATTGTTGATGGGGGGTATGCAATATGCTTCATATGTCTTTATCTTTTATATAATTGCATTTTGAGATTTATCTTCCATTTACTTCTATACTTTGTAATTGTATCTGTGCTATTATTTGTCTTGTTGGGCTAAAATTAGAATTTGGAAGATTAGATCTTGATAAGCAGTAGATCACTATATAGGCATCATCGCGCAAATTTATGCACCTAGTGCACTTAATCCAGTCTCAGATTTTTCTCGAGTATACCGTTAGTTGTTTCAGTTGGGAAGTGGTGAAGTTCTATTGTGCCCGTCTTCTTTATTTTGAAATTTATAGCTGGAGAATATCATCTGGTATCACATTTTGCCACTGTTTAATATTTGGAAGCAACAATAGTTAGCAACTATCGGCTTCTACTAATTTTTCTTGGATTTCCTCTATTACTGTAAAGTTTGGCGGAATAAGTTATTAGCAAGCATTGGTAGAATGGAGCTTCTGTTAAGATGTATTCATTAGATGAACATTATAATATATTGTTAGGCTGTTCGAATATTTTTCTTTTCGTGGTAGGATGACACGTGGGGAGGGAGACCGGTAGAGCTGGCAATTTGAACCCAAAATCGCGGTCACCCGAAATCTGACCTGCATTTTTGCAGGTCCACAAAATAGACATAGACCCGATTAATTTTGAGTTAGGTTGGTTCGCCATGCAAGATGTGCGGATCGGATTGAACAACCCACACATTTTTCATTACAGACCCACAACCTTACCTGCAAACTGCAACACTTGCGGGTCTGGTCGGGTATTTCAATCCAAACCCGAAACCCCCCGATTGGAAACCTGAATTGCCAGCTCCAGAGACCGGGATATGCTTGATTATCCCCTTTTCAGCTGGAAACTTTATAAATCTGCCATTAGATTCATAACAACTGTTTATTACCTTTTTCTTGGCATTTTAGGTCTAGGTGAAGAACAAGGTTAAATGTATAGATGCACTTGTATATCACGAAATGATTGCAAGTACATTCACCCAGTCACACACACATCCCAGTTTTGTTGAGCGTTATGTATTATTTTAGCACGAGGCATGTTAAATGACTCTGTCCTGAAGGTCTGTACATGCTGTCGCTCATAGTTAATTCTTTTTTCGCTCTGTACAGGATTGTTCTAGAAACTGATGCAAATGTTATTGCCGGGAAGGTTGCAAGTCACAGTATTGATGCCGGGGCTCCATTATCTGAGCAGGTATTAACTCTATTTCTTTCAAATCCCAACACCCAACTCCGCTCTAAAACAAGTGAATTATGGGGAAAAAATATAATACCTCCGTTTCACAATAAGTGTCATTCCGTCATTTCAAGATGCACTCGACATTCCTCTTATGCCCCTTGTATATTCTCAAATATAGTTTTTATTATTAGTACTGATTACACACAAACAATAAATGATTACACAAAAAGTTACATAAGATATTATGTTATTTTACACGACATTTTAGTTGAACAACACTTATTGTCAAAACGGATGCATCATGTTTTTAGACAATTTCCGTGGTTTAACATGATTATTTTAAATTTGCTTCTTGCAGACAATAAGCCAAGCGTTGGCCACTGCTCGTGAACATTTTACAAGATCTCTTCTCAAATGATTTTTGTGTCGGACCTCTTTGAGTTATGCAATTGTACTTGGTTAACGGGATTCGTTTGCCTCATTGTATGTTTCTTGCAAACAAGATTGAGGTATAGTTTATGAAATGCCAATGTGAACTCTTCAGAGTGTGAGGGATTGAGACTTTATTAGGGTTTTGAAATATGTAACTTTTCATATCTTAAAATTCAGTTTAATTTGGTTTCTTGTTATTTTGGACACATCATGTGAAATGTATGGCCATTTTTAGAACTAGTAATTAGAATCTGAACTCACGGGCAATTAAAAATCCCCCAACCGGATTTTTTGCAGGTCTAAACAATTTTTGGCAACTCTTGTGGGTCGGGTTGGTATCCGTCTTTTTCTACTTCGAAACTCGAATTGTCAACTCTACTCATTACATTAAGAGCTCTAATGGACATGTCAATGGGCTAAAATAACTCACACGTTTTTTTGGCATATTTCAAATTTGGCATATTTCAAGAGCTTAAAATCAACTTATTTCAACTCAAAAGTTAAATTATATGCAATAGACTACAATTATAAGTCTAAACTCGTGTAGAACATGTTTTTCTATCGAATTATTTTTCGTCAATTATAATGTGTTTCGCCACTCAATAGGACAAATTAGGACCCAAAAAATTGCTACATTACGAACATTCGAGTTTTTTTGGTTCGGCTTGGGACCCGTGTTGCTAGTTATGGTCATCTATTGTGTCTCACGAGCCTAAACGAACACGACATAACTAAGGAAAAACATGTTCGTTTCGTGTAGTTTTTGTGTATTTTTTTTTTTTGGGCCTGTATGTCAAGTGTATGAATTATTTAGTATGGGCCGAAAATCATGTTTAGATTTGAATTAGGCCCAAGCAAAAAGTAGGGTTTTACAAACACTTCTCTGGTTTCACCAGAAGCCTCCATTTTTGCACTCAAGCTTATCTGCAACAACAATCCAGCGAAGAAGAAGAAGAAGAAGATTGATTATGGAAGATTTTAGCAATTCTCAGTAATCGGTAAGAGTTTCTACACAGGTTTTTGATTTTCTGTTATGCGAAAATGGTGATTGGAAGCTTAACAAGGAGATTCCCAAACCCTAGACACTTCTATGGAAGCTCCCGCCAAACCATCACTGCTTTCTCCACCTCCGGCGGCGGAGGAAGTGGAGGCCCCACCGATCGAGTCATTGGCCAGCCGGACTCGTCGCCGGAACTCAATGGCGGCGAATCTGAGCCCCCTCCAGCCGGCGAGTCTAGGTTTTTGTCCAATCTCCGCCGTGGAGCTCCTCTTCCGAATCGTCCTTCACCACCACCGCCACCACAGAATTCTGGAACCGGTAGTGGCTTTGGTCCTCTGAATCGTCCACCACCACCGCACGATTCTGGACTCGGGCGTGGATTAGCTCCTCAGCTCGGTAGCAACCGCAAATCTGAATCGCCTTCCGCCGACGACGCTGCTTTTCAGGGTCCACCACCTCGCGGCGGTTCTGGAGTCGGTCGCGGTCAAGGACATGGAAAGCCTCTACCATTTTCTCCGTTCAGCACTCCCAGCACTTCCTCTGTTGGCTCTGCAGGATCGTCCGGCACCACTGAATCGTGTTTTTCCGATTATATCGAAGATGGTGGCGAGTCAGCGAAGCAATCCAAACAGGAATCGACAAATGTAGTGCCGGTGCTGTTTCCTGGCTCAGCCGGGCGAGGAAAGCCGTTGAAGCAGCAAGCTCCACCTAGTCCTGCAGGAGCTCCGGTTCAGGAGGTGAATCGTCATCTCCGCCGTGTAGAGCCAAAACCTAGAAATCAGGATCGAAGTCAGTCTAGAAATCAGGAACCATACACTCGAGCTCAACCTGCAAACCAGGATCCCTACTCTCGAGCACAATCTGCAAATCAGGATCCCAACACTCAAGCTCAATATGCAAATCAGGATCCATACGCCCAAACTCAATCTGCAAATCAGGATCCTTACACTCGAGCTCAATCTGCAAATCAGGATAACCAGGATCCCTATGCCCGAGCTCCATCTACAAATCAGGATCCATACACTCAAACTCAATCTGCAAACCAGGATCCCTACACTCGAGCACAATCTGAAAACCAGGATCCCAACACTCGAGCTCAATCTGCCAATCAGGATCCCTACACTCGAGCTCAATCTGCAAATCCGGATCCCTACGTCCAAGCTCAATCTACAAATGTACAAACTGAATCAGCAAAACAGGATACCTACGTTCAAACTGAATCAGCAAACCAGGATCCCTACGTCCAAGCTCAACCTGGTCCCAAAGAATCTCCGGTTCATGAGATGAATCAGCAATTTCAGCATGGAGAGGCAAGGTCTATAAATCAGGACCACTTCAACCAAGCTCAAGCTGCTCAACAGCCTTTTCCAACCCCCTCATTGTCGCCGCCTCGACCCCAGATGAGCAGAGAAGATGCTGTGAAGAGGGCCAAGAGTATATTGTCGCGCGACGATGATGACGAAGACTTTGGCGAACGCCGCGGCGGTGGTGGGTTTAGAGGCCGAGGACGAGGCAGAGGAGGCGGAGTCAGAGAGAGGGGTGGTAGGTTTGAAGATGAGGATGAGTTGTTGGAGAAGGAACGTGAGGAAAAGCTTAAGAAATTGGCTGAAACTATTGAACAAATAAGGAATGAACGTGAGGAGCTGATAACAGTTGTGTGTGGTAAAAGTTATGAAGTAACACATGATGTCATTGATGAGATGGTGCCTGATCCTACCATGGACGAACAACTCATTGAAGCTCACAATATCAATTGCATGGTGAGCAAACAATAAGTTTTTAATGGTTGAACTTTTATGAAGCACCAAACTTGATTTAAATAATGATATATTTTTGTTGTTTCTGTATTGTAGATTGAGTTTGAGCCTGAGTATGCGATGGAGTTCAATGCCAACCCAGACATTAATGAGACTCCTCCTGTTTCGCTTCGGGATGCACTCGAGGAGGTGAAACCATTTGTGATGGCTTATGAGGGGATTGAAAGTCAAGAAGAGTGGGAGGTAGTTTTATTTCTTTTTCCCTTGATTTTGTTTTGCTTTTATGGTATCCATCTAGTTGTGCCATGTGTTAATAGCATAATTGATGATACTATTGTATTTGTAGTGTGGCCTGTCAAGTTGTGATTCATTAGGAAACAGAGTTGGTTGGTCATTCACCTTATTTTACCTAGTTGCTCTAAATTGCTTGGAAATTATCGCTAATGAATTCTCTAGGTATTGATGCTTGGTTGAACAAAATTTGTTTGGTAAAACTGGAATCATTCCTCTACATTTTGATAGTCCTTCAATTCATTTTTTGATAGCTTGGTTTGTTTAGAAGATTAGTTTCTCTCAAAATGCTTCATATCTTATATCTTATGATCTATCTAAGTTTTCAAATGAAAGTGGTTTGATTTGTTGAAACTCTTTCGTGCCTTCATCTATTGCTGATACTAATATACCCTGTCAATCAAGGCATAATTTTCAGTGACTTGTGAATTGATTTGTCATGTCCATTGGTTTCAATTTTATGATGTTTTGGTAGCTTTTGATTCTATAAAAGTTCCACTGATAGTCTCTGGATCATCATGTGCTGACACATTGCGCACAATGTTTCTTTCGAAATTTCACTTCTAAATTTGTTTACCAGCTCCGATCTTCATATTAAGTCATCTAGATGACTTTTCAAAACTTGTTACCATGTAGCATCCAAAACTGCTCTTGGACCTTAGCCTTTATGTTTGGAATTTGAGTTTGCGATTCATGTTAAGCGTACTATCTATTTGATTGAGTTCATTGACTCGTATGTAAGTGACAATTGATATCAAATAAATGCATTATTTGTTGGTATTTTCTCTGTTCTTATATTTTTCTATTCTCATTTTACCAGAAAGCCGTAGAAGAGACATTGAGACTTGCCCCTAAACTGGAAAGGCTTGTTGATTCCTACAATATACCAGTTAGGATTACTGCAAAGAAACAGCAAAAAGAATTGAAAAAAATTGCCCGAAGACTTCCTGAAAATGCACCTACACCTATAAAGCGATTTACGGAACGTGCACTTCTCTCACTCCAGGTATGTCTATTCCCTTGTACATTTTACAATCATATGTGTGCCACCTCAGCACGTGTCATTTCGTGTTCGTTTAAGAACAGGCACCAAAGCTTTCCCGAAAACAAAAGGTTCTTCTGTATTTCTGTTATAGCTATAATTCTTTGAATCGAATACACCATAGATGTAAGTAACAGGTAAGAATTGTTGGGTGATTTGTAATCGTACGTGGAAGTTATTATCTTTTGTTCCAGTTTAGTCCAAAATTTCCCGAAAGTGTTTTGAAAAAGAACCCGCAATTAGACATTGAAACAACACACGTTAAAAATGACAAATCCATGTCATCGCACTTTAACGGTTTTCATTTCAGTATTTAACGGTAGGTCCTTTCTGGAACACTTTTGGAACAACGCCGTACTAAATTGGAACAAAGTGTATAGTTTGGACCAGACTAGAAAAAACAACTAATACACAGAAACTTTGCACTCTTGTTTTTCCAAAAGTATGCTATAAAACAATTTTCGCCTCGATTAACTCACCGCTCGACTCTGAACCAAGAGCCTATATCAATTGTAGCCAAATTTTATTCTATACTTGCTAGAAGCGAATTTTCTTGTTTTCTTACAAAATTTTACATCGCAGAGCAACCCCGGCTGGTCACTTGCAAAGAAGAAACAGTTTATGAACAGTCTCGTGGGAAGATACGAGCAGCGCAAGTAGGACCAACTTAGCTTTACGAGAATGCAGATTCACCATCTTCACCGGTAAAAGAACATACACATACATACACTCTTGCAGGAAACTTAATTTGGCAGTACCTTTACTGTTTATGTTTTTGTTTACAGATTTGGCTATGCTTAAGCTCAAAGTTCAGTACTTTAATTCAACATTTTGAAATTTTGTGCCGTTGATATTGTTACGGTTTTGCGGTTTTGGCTGGTAATAACATTGTGCGCAGCTATAATAATTTTGCCTTGTATATGTGTATGCATGCAGCGAGGAATGCGAAGTAACTTGCAGTTTCAGGAAGGAGCAATAAAGACATGATGAATTTTGAGTTTTTTTTTTTTTTTGGTCAATTTAGTCTACTGATGTGTAGAGAATTAGAGTTGGCAATTTGGTTTATGGGTTGAGTTATGTTTTATTTCCCCATCTCGAGTCGTGTTTCACTTTCATTTTTGTCTCAAAACAAGTGTCTAGTTACATGGCGGGCTGTGGGGCGGGCAAAAAACCTAGTGTTTTTTCAGGTAACTTTTTGTCAGTTCTAATTTGCATGTCACTTAGTGTGGAAGGCTACGGCCAATAAGAAGTTACAAAATAAAAACTCGGGAGTTATTTTTTTTGTCTGGCTTGCTGTAGGCCCGAAACTCAAAATTGATAGGTCTACATGAATTATCAATAGTATTCCTCTCAAGTTTGTTACACATGAGAACTAAAGTATTCATTTTGAGACTGGTGAAGTATTTGGGAGAGGCAATTGCGTGCTGATTGACTTATATATAGAGTTTGGTCTTCAAGTGTAGATTTGTTTTCTTTATCCTATTTTTAGGTCTTTGCGAATAGTAGTACAATTAGAACTAATATTATGGATCCGAACTCAATGTCGCATACCAACATTGAAATTTGAGACTGAGACATTATCTCGATCTCTCTTTATCAAGTTAACAGTCGTGGATGATTAATCAAATTGAGATTTAAACTTACGTGTTTTTCACAACGGCAATTTTTTGTATTTTTGCTCGAACTCTCTAAGAATCCAACCAAATTCAATCTCAAAAACTACTTACAAAATGAAGAATCATTTTAACATTCAATCAAACACACAATTTTAACACGTTAGAAACTGAACATATCGAATTATTCAGCAAATCAGTCACTCGAGTTGATTCAATTCAACAATCAAATATTTATCAACATATGATAGTGCTACTCTCTTTAATCTTATGCTCCTCCTCTTCAATTGTGTCACAAATCTTCCCACCCCTAGTCTCCGGCAACCACACCACAAACGTCCCACAAAACCCTATCACCACCCCGAACACCCCGTACGCCACCACCCGCCGCCCTGCTCCGGCCGCCACCAGCACCGGACTAAACGCGCCGCCAAACCCCATCGCCTGCCTCACCATCGCCACCGCCGAGTTCCTCACGCATGTGGGAAACAACTCAAGCGTGTACATCAACAACAAACTAAACGCCGTGCACCCGCAAAAAAACGACACCGTTTCAAGACCCAACAACGCCGTTTTGGTCCATCCCATTGCCTCCATTGCACACATCAACACACTACACACTCCACTCATCATTGTGAACGCCAATAACGACCGTCGTCTTTGGAGGCGGTCGATAAAGAAGAAAACGACAAGCGAAGACGGTAGCTCCGACAAGGCGTTTAGGGTCACACTCAAGTAGGGGTTGAACCCTAAGTCGCCAACGGCTAGTGGCATTCCGTAATAAACCATTCCGATCCCGAAACCAACTACCATAACGGCCGTTAGCCGCTTGCACGCCCATTTAGTGTTCTTCAAGATCTTCATAGCAGAGTAGAGGTCAACGTTCTTGGTCTCCTCGACCTCAATCGAGGAGAAAAAGCTGGAAGACCAGATATTGTCGCTTTTCACTAAGTCCTGACCTATTTGTTGTTGTGATGCAAAGTCAACGCTTTTGCAAGTTTCTTGATCCACATCGTTCAAGAAAAAGTTAGAATTGACGCTTTTCACTATGTCGTGACTCTCTTGTTGGTGTTGGTGTTGATGTTGCTGCTGTGAAGCAAAGTCAACGCTTTTAACTGAACAGAGACCTTGTTGGTGTTGATGTTGTTTTGATGCAATGTCAACGCTTTTGTGTCCTGATTGTTGTTGGGGTTGTTGTTGTGGTGCGATGTTTTTGAGATTAGCGATCGCTTCTTCTCGACGACCTCGCACCAAAAGCCACCTAGGAGACTCACAAACGAAGAAATGAACCAAAATAGAGTACAAAATAGTGGGAAGTGAAGTCCAAATATAAAGATTCCTCCAAGAAGAGCCTTCATTGGTATAAGCCATAGCCGGGAGTGACAAAAACCCTACCGTGAAGCAAAAGAATCCGGCCACCCCCACCCGGCCACGCCACCGCTTCCCGACCAGCTCGGTCGAGAGCACGAGCGCGCACGTGCCGACAGTGGCGCGGCCGAAGCCGGCGACGAGCCGGAGGGCGGCGTAGATCCATATGTTGGTGGCGAAGAAGGCGGTGAGGAGGGAAGAGAAGGCCATGAGGAGGCAAGAGAGGACGAGCATGTTTTTCCGGCCGACGGAGGAGTCGGCGGCGCCGGCGAGAATGAACCCTCCGGCGAGACATCCGGCGAAGAATGCCGTCGCCGGGAGGCCGGAGAGGAAGGCCCCGGAGCATTGGAGCGACCATTCCGAGATCACAGAAGATTGAGGAGGTAGGTCCCACGTCCAGGAGTTGACAGGGAGGTGACACGTGGAGGTTGGTGATTGGTTGCATGGGAAGGTGGTGGGGTCGGAGCAGTGCCACGTGGGATTGGAGTCGGTGAAGACGCTGAGGAAGGTTTGTTGAGCGTCGAAGAGCCATGCAAGAGATACGAGGAGAGCTTGAGAAAACTGGGCCCACCCGAAGTGTGGGCCCATGCAGAGCTCGATCGTGGAGTCTAAGGATCTTTTGTGGAGATTAAGGTGGGGTGGTGGTGACTCGGCGGCTGACTCGGAGGACGAGTTGAGTTCATGGGTTTGTGTTTTTGGGAGAAGAAATGGAGTTGGATCTGCCATATGTAGAATAATAGTAAGAGAGATGTGATGTGCAATGTGAAGGTTATGTGTGTGTATATATATACTTATAGGAGAGAGACTTAGAGAGTCGTATATTTTTATTAGAGAAAAATGTATATCAGTTACAATTTAAATCTGTCAATCAGATTATGACACTTCATTAAAATTCACTTTTACCTACCCAAGTGAATTTGTGGGAGCGGAGCGACCCGGCCGGATCCAT